>APFE031293731.1:0-60156 GCA_000404065.3 Pinus taeda
GGGAACATTCACCGAGCAAGCTGGTCTCGGATGCTAGCTGTATAGACAGCTTATTAATTGATAAAAATGATCACCCTATATCCACGGTCCCCTGTCTTCCATTCCTCTTCATCATTTAAAAACCACACTCCAAGTTCTTTAAACCTTCAATTAACAACGCATAATCACCATACCTTTCAAATGAGCAGGAAACCTTATGAGCTGAACAGGTGTCTGCAGTTGCTTGTTGGCCCTTAATATAATATGTTTTCCGTCATCCTGAAATATAGGAAACTGTTCCTGTTTGTCAGTCTTTGATTTTCCTCACCATATTCGAATCTAAAAGAGCTTGCCTTTTATCCTTAATTGACCAAAATAGAGCGGACTGCCACATATTGGATGTGCTGTAGGTTATACTGATAGATAGGTGTCTCTCTTTCAAGTTTCTCAGTCATCTCACCAGCATAGCTGCTTTGTGTTTAAAACCATCGCCTACAGCAGTTTCGTAGCGCGCTACGAAACTGCTGTGTGATTGAAAACACAGTCTTCCTCTCATAGCTAAATGATTGCCAGTGTATAGCTTCAACATCAGCAAGGTCCGAACACTGACCATATTTCTCATGTAACTGTCCTGTTGTTTCAATACCTGCTTCCTTATGTATTGAATTGAAATCTGCATTAAACTCATGTTTGGCTCTGCCATCTGAAATTGTTTCCATTTCTGATCCCTTAAGCGCACAAAACAATGGCGCATTCCGTAATCTGAATCGAGCATATCAGCTTTAAGTAAGAATCTTTATTCTTACAGAACCCATTTTCCAAAGATCACTAAACAAGACGTAAATATGCCTCTGCAAGATGAGCTCATAACAAACACTATTGATATGGAATACATTCCAAATCAATTAGGTTAAAACAGTTTATAAAACCTTTACAAGGCTGCCCGCTGTATAACTTAAAGTCTTACAACAAACATAGAAAGTAAAAATCATCAACACCAGGAAACTAAATATATTAATGGACCGAAGACATTCATGTCTCTTTCCTGTGCAACCACCCCTGCTCAACACTAAGCCACCATACTGCAAAACCAAACGACCTTTGAATGGAATTATAACATATGCAAGAATTACATTAATATGACCTGCTAAGTCCATTATAACGGCCATGTTAGGAGAGAAGCAGCATTAAAACCAGCCTCAATTTTTATATTATTCTTGATTTCCGATGAGCAGGCCAGAAAAACATTGCCTCATGGATGAGCAGGCTACCACAGAAAACATAAACCAACGTTCCTTGCTATGTTTCGTTCTTCAAGATGGTGGACTCATAAAGCGATGGAGTAATTTCCAATACAAAGCTTTTCTTTCATTAAGAGATTACAGTAATCTAACTTTAGAGTACTGTGCCACTCCTTTAAAATCCAGCTGTGGTTTAAAGTCAGCATTTAGCTTCGTCGCTTCCTTTGAACAGATGATCCAGACCATGACTGCTTGCGCCTGCCCTCATGAGAAGAAAAAAGGGGAATGCCTGCGATGAGAATGTCTGGCATGTTATGAACGAGAACGCGAACAAGACCACGAAACTTGTCTCTTTCTGGACCTTAACATGTGATGGTGATAAACTGTGTCTGCTTGAACACACCCTCTTTTAATGATAGCATACCGTTCTGTGGCTTAGTCTGGCATCTTAAAGCCTTTGCGCAGAACTTCACACAAAATATGCAGAGGTTCTATTAAGCTTAATTCAATTCTGTGCTAATGATACGAACATAACCCATGAATGATATTTGACCAGCGTTCACCAATACATCTCCTCAATGATCAAGCGAAAACTGCGGGTATCTCAGGATTAGTCCTCGGCCTTAATTTAATAAGCTATATCTATTGAGAGCTGGATCTGTCACCATCACTGTCAAGCATCCTCAATAAGACCTTTAATCATCAAAAAGTGTTTAGAGGTGGCCCCGATGTATATTTTAATGGATCCCAGGTGTTACCAATAACGGCGGCCTTATGGCAGTCAGAACCAAGCGATTAATTGTCTGTTGTTGACATATGCGTGCCAGGTATAAACCTATTCGCTCAGCTACTGAAAAGTATTGTGGCATTTTCAGTGATAACAGATGGTGTGATGCTAAATGTAGATCTGACTAATTGATGATGCATGCAAGTGAGACAAGTGCAGGAATCAATCAAACCAAAGGAAAATGAAGCATGTGAAGGGATTCGTCGCAAGGACAACCATTAGTGAAAAAAATGGGAAAACATATGCGACACTTGGGAATGGAAATATAAAACTTGAAACAACATTGTTATAAGCTAAAACAATTTAAAACACTAACATTCTTTCAAGGAAACAAGTGAAACAACATTCTCACAAGATGAACAACAAAAAGCGATAGAAAAAGTAGCGAAAGATGATAAAAGCAAAACTCACCCGAAAAAGCAACAATGATGCTTCAAAGTTTCCTTATTCTCCTCAAGAATGCTAGAGCTTGATGATCTAATGTACACATGACTCTAGAGGCATCCCTTACATAGATTGAGAAAATTGGAGTTGATGACGTGTATGCCTGAGATCAAGGATAAAAGAGACACTTGGCGAAAACTTATAAAGATAGCAATGACCAACCTTTGGGAAACTAATAATTGATCTCTACTTCCTAGGGATGCATTTTGCACTTTATTTTTATTCATTTTCCAAGGGGAAACTTTCCATGCATTTCCTGAAAATATTGCATAGTTCTAGGAAGGACTAGGCACCTCTCTCTCTCATGCATTGCACAGTTTCTAAGCACAGTTGGTTCTACACAATTTCTGAGCTGAGTGGATCTAGGCTACATGTCATGTTTTGCACAATTTCCTAGCTCAAGGCTGGCTTGCATCCGGTTATGCGCAATTCCTGGGCATAATTCCCAAGAGAAAGGCTAGTTTCCCTCAATAATTGTGCATTTATCTAAGGTAAGCCCGAAACTATGAAAAGACCAAGTTAAGAGATCAACTTGTGGGTTAGAAAGTAAACCAAGTAAGCAAACACAAGCTAGGATGAAAAGGATGAGGCTCAATCAAAGCACAACTACTTGGATCAGTGCAAGATGAGCTATTCTAGTTTACAAGGGAGGCTCCAAAACAAATCATAGGAAAAATTTTGGAGGGTGGTTGTAGCCGCTACAATATTCACAACACCCTAGTAGAACTCCAACTCTCTGTATGGACCTTGTCTCATGCAAAGTGAGTCTAACTCTTTTGAAAGTATTATTCAATTCTTCGATTGTCATGGCTTCTTCACTAGCTTGAGTTAAATATGTAGTCCCTACCATTCTCTTTATTGGTAGCACACATACCAATCCACGTCAAACTGCGTTATTTTTATTGGGGATGAGGAGTATATAGATGCACAAGTAACATAGATTGTCATAGTTTTAGTTTCATCTCTGGTGTTGCTCCGCTGCCAACAGGCCTGGATAGTACCCCGATAGATTCACTTCATGAACACAATCATTGCTCTACTGCTAGCGAGCTTGGATAGTACCCCGACGGAGTTACTTGCTTTACCTCTCTATGCAGGAATCCTTTCTATTTTTTCACCCTTGATTTTCTCTCTTTTTTTTTTTTCATTTTTCATTTTTCAAAGAACTATGCATAAGCACTTATTTATTTCATGAGGTGGAAGAGAGATCCTGACTTAATGAGCACAAAATAGGTTGTCCCTTCATAGGAAGATATTTATATATACCTTTGACGTACTTGTTAAGGTTTCCCCCCTCTCCTTACTCTACTTGAATGAGATGACAAGGGTTAACCAAATATAGAAAAATGATTAGAGTAGGCAGTACTAGTTAAGAGTGCAAGCATTGTGATTACACCATGACTCTCTCTGAAAGGAACACATTTTCCATGAAGGTATTATTGACTAGAAGAAGTGAAAGATTCACATAAAGAAATGGAATAAACAAATAACCAAGTGTTGATAGTTGTACACATTCCTCTTGGATCTCGCCCCACTTGTCTAATAATCCAAACACAGTGTCATGCGAAAACTAACCTATGGGTGCAAAAGCAAACAATCAAAGAAATCTAGACAAAGAAAAACAAATTAATAAAATCAAAAACAAAATAAGAAATAAGACACTACAACTACTCCTAACCTATGTAGAGAATATGCTAACTCACGTAAAGTGATACTTTCAATGCACCCATTAGTGCGTTGGCTAGCCCATGTAGGCGAAAGCATCATTGACAAGAAAGATATGCAAGCAAACCAATAGACAAGAATTATACAACAAAGAAAACCAATACGTTCGAAGCTTGAATGCATCCATAGAAAAGTAAAGCTTGAAAGCACATGAAAGGAACTTTGCAGATGTATGACGGTGTCATGTCACATTGCGCGTGGAATAAAAGTATGTACACACCTTCGAACTTGAAAGACGATCAAACATAAAGAAAGAAGAAAACTTTCATTTCATAACAGTTCTTGCTACACATATGAGCAATAGGATCATGTGATTCTGGTGGAGGATGTGAAAAATGTGAATTAGATTTATTTTCAATGGGGACAACAAAGTGATTGAGGAACCTGCAAAAATTCAACATATTTTTTATCAGAGGTGGAACTAACCTCAAGGCTATGATAACTTTACATAACCATCATCACAGGCTGGAGTGCCTCGACATCTTGAGGTGTTTCCACTTCATCAAAAGATGGATTATCAAAGATCGATGGCTTAGAAAGATCAACAATAGGAAAATCAGAATCATGATAGAATGAATGAATGAAGAGGTCATGACAACCACAAGCATAAATTTCAAGATGATGGATAATTGCATCCTCATGATCTGACGAATCATAAAGAGGGGATGATGAAAAATGAGGAATTTCAACCTCTATGTTTCCGGAAAGGTAAAATGAGATATTGGTTGGATCAAGGAAGATATATTTGTCCTCTCAGCAATCAAATGAAAGAGTGGCATCCCACCTATTCTATGAATAATCGGAAGTGGAAACATTCAAAAATGAATTTTCGCAATATGGAACAAAAATGGTAGAATCGTGGAATATGTCAGGATAAAGAGGACAAGGTGTGGAAAGAAGGAGATCATCCTTCACCATAGATTCTTGTTTAGAATCCCACACATACTCATAAAAAATAATAGTGCAGGTTGGTTTTTCAAAACCAACTTCATCCAGTACTTGATCCTCATGAACATCACATGTGATATTTGAGATGAATGAAAAAAACACACCAAAATCTGGAGGATCAAAGGAACCAAAGGACGGAGGCTGAGGAGATAAGACCACATGACAACCATCAAGGTTATAGTCCAAATCTACACAGAAATCCTGAGAAGGTGGGGTAGGAGGAGATGGTGACAGATTAATAGGTGGATTCTCAACTTCTCCCACCTTGACCTACGGATCTAGAGTTGATTAATGAGAAGGGGACAAAGGGTCACTTTAGAAAATAACCTTGTCTATCTCATATTTAGAAGCTCTAACACCAAGGTATGTCGGGAGAGGTTTGAAAGAGTCTAACTCATGTGGATTCTCAGAAATGTGAACTAGATATTGAATCTTTCCTCCAAAAATTTCTAGTGAACTTCATAATCAGGAAATTCATAATAGTAATGAAGAAAACAATCGTGAAAATGCTCAATAGATTCAGCGAGTGATTTCAATTTTAAATTTTTTGATTAAGTGCTTTACGGTCATAAAGAATGAAAGAACAACATAATTATCTGAATATGTGATCAAAAGAGTGTATAGAGGTTGCAGGCAATATGAGACACCATTGCTAAGGTGCTCCCTTTGAACATGAAACCGACCAACCCACAGGCAATGTCATCCAAGGGGACATCATGCCTATCATAGAAGCTAGAAAAGGTAATTGTGTTCCTAAACAAGGGTGTTTCGTTATCACCATTGAACCTATATTTGGAAAAGTCATCTATAATGATTGCTAGTGCTTCAAAAGTCATGTCAGGGTTATGATTGCAATAGAAGTCATGAAATATGTGAAAAAATTCAAAACAAACTTCAAGGGCTCAACTTGTCATCTAGCCCTCCTTCTAGTGCCAGAATTGTTGATGGTTGATCTGTTGTTGAATGTTAGTTTTTCTGTGCTAATTTCAACTTCAAAATTTAAAAACAATTTCATATCAATTACTTCATGTGCATAGGTTTCCTTATGGTGTTTGTGAATGAAAACAAGTAAATTTATGTCAATTTTTATGTTAGATTCACGAGAAAAATAGCATGAAAGTAAAGTGATGAACAACAACAATCAAATGTAAATCAAACCATCAAAATGAACACTTAACACAGTGTTTTGATGAAGGAGTTCACCCCTCTTAGGCTACATCTCCTTGGTCGAGTTTCCATGGCTTGGGCCTCTGTATTAGCTCAATAATGGAAAAAGTGATGTTTACAATAGTCTACTTCTCTTGAAACCTGCTTCAATGTGATCATAACATCCAAATCATCTAGGAATACATTTTCTTGATTCCAATTTGGTCGAAATTTGCAAAAGTTATGGCAAAAATTGTTTTCTTCAACTCTTTGACTAACCTCATGACTCTTCAACTTCTCTACAAATAACTCATTACAAAACATGATGACCTTTCACATTCCACTAATGACACGAAATTTCACTTACAACATATTTACAAATAATATTACATTTTCCACATGTACCCATGTAAGACAAAGTAGGCTAGAGACAACCTTACAAGGCAAAGCACTGTGACTTTGAAATTTGGGGAGAGGCCAAATCAGCAACATCCACTTGGTGATTCTCAGTCACATATTGATGCCAAGTTTGGTATTGTGTGATCATGTCCCCAAACTGCTTGATGGTGTCTTTCTGATAGCAGACTATTTCCTCCATAGCATCCAGGTATGGTCTTGGAACCTGTATCCAATTCATCTTGAAGCATGCGCAACATGGTGTAGACCATGACCGAACCACCAATGTACTTCTGCATGTTATGTGTGCTCAGCTCCAAGTCTTCCCTGGTAGCCTCTCACCTTAGCTGCTCCATGTACTCATCGATCTCTAAACGGACTTGGTTCTTGGGTCTAGCCTCAATGAGGGAACAGATTGATGGGATCCTATGTGTTCTCACCATGAAATCCAGACTGTTATACAACGATGCATATGAGGCATGTATGCCACTGATAAATGGGGTGAGCTACTCATAGTTCTAGATCAACATATGGACCTTTTCTTTCTCCAGCTCTGCCTGCGACTTCATCTTCTTTGGTAAGTGAAGTAGGGACCCTTTGTACCAAATTGTCCACTCTTGCACATGGGCGATGGTAGCATGTATGGTCCTTAGCGTTTGAACAAACTCTTTGCTCCTATATTATAAGTTATGCACACGGAAAACTGCTTTATGTACGATGACAAATTCATCATAGAGCTTCCACATGGTAGTCTCAAGTGTTGATACTTCAACAAGTATCATTTTCATCATCTCTACCATTACAGAAACTGCACTCTGCTTCTGAATTTGTTCTATATCTTACCTGGAAGCTTGCAAAGTCTTTGCCATTTGTTCATTCTCGATCAACAGGAACTTAACATTTGAGTTTGTTTCTCCTGCATAGTTCAAGGTGGCATCGACAAGGGCAGTTGGATGATTTCTGATATCTGAGTCTATCACACTTTTCTTCACAAATACAGGTGATGTGTGATCATCTACAAATTTCTTCTCTGGAACTTGTCAAATGATAGATTTTACAGTTCCATGACTGTATCATCATCAAGGAGAACAACCTCTCCTTACTCGCTCAGGACTGGTTCTAACATTGGAGGTGGTGGAGACTAAGAGGTGACCTCTGAAACTCTCAGCATAAGGTCAATGTCTTCATTTTGTGGCCCTTTTTTCAAATCCATGTCTGTCACTTCAATTAGTTGCTTAATCTGCTGAGAAAGCTCCTGATCTTGCATCTGTTCACCCTCTTCTTCAATTGTCAATTGTTCTAACTCCTCAACTTGTATGGGAATTGTTTTCTCTATCATCCTACCTTGCCTTTCTTATTCCTCCTGTTTCTACTTATCTTCTCTTCTACTCCCTCTTTTCTTCCATTGCCAAAGCTTCTTTCTCCAAGAGATGATCTGCCTTCATCTTGCAGCATTTCTCTACCTCTAGATTCTTAACAACCTTCCTCTTTCCCTTGTACTACACTAGGTGGTTGCTTATCAATGTTGTTTTTGTTGCTTCCTACGTTGTTTTTGCCTGCTAAGTAACCTTCCAAGTTGTTTCTATACTAATCGGATCATGGAGTTTGGAGGCATTGTAACGGTGCCTCCAAGGGTCCACGATACCTCCAAGGATCCTCCTCGTTCCAATGAAATGTCACGTAGATCCATGAATAATACACCTTCCAAGTTGTTTCTATACTGACCAGATCCTGGAGTTTGGAGGCATTGTAATAATACCTCCAAGGGTCCTCCTCGTGCCAATAAAATGACTCATGGATCCATGGATAATACACCTTCACACAGTGGTTCTTGCAAATACCATGGGGATAATACGGATTAAAGTCTTTGGTGCCAAACTCGAATTTCAATATCTACTTAACTTTGACATCTGTATCTTTCAAGCTCTTAATCTCGTACAATCTGATCCGAAAAGGAAGAGCATGCCATGGTGCTTTCTTCTTCCTATGCAGTCATGTTGATAACCCTATGGAGAGGTGATATGAGACCTCTTGCATGACTAACTTGTCCCTAGAATACCTTGGCAGAACATGCAGAGGATTCTCTACACCAAACACTCTCATGAAGGTGCCATCGGGTGAGGCATACCAATCTACAATGTTTAGTGTCACCTCTATTGCTTTTCGGGACAAGCTTATACAATGGGATCGTGAAATGGTTAGTTAGCCTTTCCATTACTGCTCAGTAGCTACAGTCAGAAATAAACTTTACATAAATATTGATGATATTCTCTTTTGGTGTCCATGTCGAGTTCATGCCAGGAAAAAACTGTTGGGTACCAATTGCATCTAGTAAGTATGTGGACATGTAGAATTTCATTTGCTCATTCTTAGGCAGCTTCCACACGTTATTCACATGGATCTTCAAGTGATGAGCCAATGAATATGACCAGTTGAATGGCTTCCCATCATTCACCAACTAGTACAGTACGACTACCCAACCTTTTGGAAAGGTTTATGTGCTCTCTTGACTATATATTCAGCATGCAAAGATGGTCAAGAACTAATAAGCCTTCCTAAGAGACTTTTTCTTATAAACATGATTGGGTGTATGTATGAACTTTGACGACTCTTTCACCCAATGCTTGACGGTATCTCTAGTGTTTACAAAGCTATGGGTGGCATAGAAAAGTGTGTCCATGCGCTTCACCGACTAAGGTAAATGATACATCTGCTGAAAGTTCTCCACCCTGAATGTGGAAAGCTCTATCCCACTGGCACTTCTCAACATCATAGTCTCTAGATATGTGTGTGAGACAATCCAACTAATAATGTTCGCACATGGGAAGGCAGGGTGCCTGCATGCAACTTTGTATAAACCTGACCAACTGATATATACCTTTGGTTGTCTAACTCTTCCTTGAAGTCCTTTGCAAAAGTATCCTTGATTTTCTGCCATGTCAACTTTGTTTCCTTCTCAATGAACAACTAAGTGTCTGCATAAACTGGTAGATCAACTAATATTTGCTCAACTACTTCCCCAGTACTACTCTCGGTGGTTTCCTTTGATGCATCTCTTTTGGATGCCATGTTAATTATAACTTCTAGAGAGATCCTCAACAACTATTGTACTTGTGGGATAGAGAGAACACTCATGGAAAGAAAATGTCAACTCATAAACCCAAGAAACTTCAAGACAAGACCAAGAAACAAACTTGGCTGAATATGGGAAGGAATGCACAATTTTGGTTCACATTGGTCGTAGGATGCCTACTAGAACTTCACATTTTATAGTCCTAGTAGTCAGTGGGAAGGCTTGTTGACTGGAATTGCGCAATGCGCAATTCATTCTGGGAAAAGGCCTGGAGAGATTGTGCATTTTTCATTCTCGGTGGCCAAGCTGGGAAGTTGGCTCTTGGAACTGCACATTGCCCTGTTAGAGAAAGGTCAGGACAACCTCTACACAATTCCAGAAGCCAAGGCAAAGGCCTTGAGCTCCCAGAATATTCAGTGCATGCAAGATCCGGACAAGGGGAGCTTAGATCTGCCTGGGGGGAGTGTGAAATCGATTATATTTGAAGGATGGTGTGATGTTGAGTGCATATATGACTAAGCGATGATGCATGCAATTAAAACAAGTGCAGGAATCAATCAAACTAAAGGAAAACAAAGCATGTGAAGGGAGTCACCGTAGCGACGACATTGGTGAAAAAAATGGAAAAACATGTGTGATACTTTGGAAAGGTAATCTAAAACTTCAAACAACACTTCTACAAGCTAAAACCAGTTAAAACACCAGCATTCATTCAAATAATCAAGTGAAACAACATTCTCACAAGCTAAACAACAAATAATGATAGAAAAATGACGAAATACGATAAAAGCAAAACTCACCCGGAAAAGCGACGATGCTGCTTCGAAGGTTCCATGATCTACTCCAGAATGTTAGAACTTGATGATTGAATGTAAACATGAGCTCTAGAGGCATCCCTTACATAGAATTAAGAAAATTGGAATTTATGACGTGTATGCCTGAGATCAAGGATAAAAGCGACACTTGGTAGAAACCTCTAAAGATAGCAATATGCCACCTTCAGGAAACTAATAATATATCCCTACTTCCTAGGGATACTTTTGCACTTTAGTTTTATTCCTTTTTCAGGTGAAACTTTCTATGCATTTCCTGGAAATATTGCATAGTTCTAGGAAGGACTAGGAAACTCTCTAACTCATGCACTACACAGTTTTCGAGCATAGTTGATTCTACGCAATCTCTGGGTTGAGTGGCCCTAGGCTACCTCTCATGTTTTGCGCAATTTCCCAACTCAAGGCTGGCTAGCATCTAGTTCTATGCAATTCCTGGGCAGAAGGCCCATTCTTAGTCAAGACTGCACAATTCCAAAGAGCAAGGCTAGGTTTCCTCAAGAATTGTGCAGTTTGCTAAGGCAAGGCCAAAACTGTGAAAAAACCAAGTCAAGAGATCGGCTTGTGGGCTAGAAAGTAAACCAAGTAAGAAAACACAAGCCAGTATGCAAAGGATGAGGCTCAATCAAAGCACAAGTACCTGGATCAGTGCAAGATGAGATATTGTGGTTTAGAAGGGAGGCTCCAAAAAAAATCATAGGCAAAAATTTGGAGGGTGGTTGTAGCCGCTACAACAGGACTCTATGACTCATTTTAATGAAGATGTTATAAGGTCTCTGTAGCATGTAAGCCACCTTGGTATTAAAAGAGTAAGCCTTTGAATTTGGAAATATGATAAGTGAAGTGGAGTTTGATGTGGATTGAAATTAATGACCTGGATTGAAAATTTCCTTGATATATTTTCAATAGAATATCGCTTTGAAATTGTAGTCTCTAATGTTGAGTAAGAGTTTTGGTGCCATTACTTGTATGGTAGAGTTTTATAAATATTGTTATGATTGAGAAATTCCTCTATGATCCAGAGAGATTTAAAAAGTTCATTGGAATATGAAAACAATATTGTAGGGTTTTTTGGGCCTAGAAGACAAATTGAAAATCCCTAAAGAAGTTATTGAAATTTGAGAAGTTTGTTTTTTAACACAGCCAAGAAGATTTCCTATTTAATATTGAATGAATACGTTAAATAATTGAAACAAAATTCTTTCATCAAGTTTAGAAACCGATGCCCTCTTGACAAGTTCAATTCATTTGCAGATCTATTATTATCCTATCATGGTAGGCCTAGGACATAAATGATTGAAGACCTATTGGATTTAAGTTTTTGAATATGTCTATTGTTGCAAAGATCTAATATTCTAAACTATTGATGCCATATGTGCAATTTTGGAAAATATTTCATTTCCTGTTGATGCTATGGGTACTTGGGTGCACAGATCTATTTTGTAAATTTAATGCCCAACCCAAAATGACATAGTCTATTCTTTGCACATTGAAATGAAGAGTGGGATCACTATCATTGATGCCCAAGTCTCTAAGGACAAAAGTATAGTTATTTATAAAATGATTTTGAGGAATCCAAGTTACTTGGTTTGAAGGGAATGGGTCATATTGAAAATATGTTTGCAGGATGTTTTTGAAAAATGTGGCAATAGATGTTGACCGCTAAGGATGAATATAGGATGGTTGAGTTTGACAACATTGTTTCCTCTACTGACCAAAACAGAATCTAACTGCAAAAAGAAAGTATGCCTCTCAGATTGAGATTCACTGATTGGTAAACAAATTCTAAGCCCTTTCAGACATTCTACAATAATGTGATGCATCCAAATGACATTGTGGCATATCAAGTTATCAATACAAGCACACTGTAAATATGTTCGTGAGCCACAAATATACTATTCAAACTAAAATGAAGAGTAGGGACTCTATGACTCATTTTTATAAAGATGTTATAAGGTCTTTGTAGCTTGCAAGCCCCTTTAGCATTCGAAGAAGCAATGTAAGACTTTGAATTTAGAATTATGATAAGAGAAGTGGAGTTTGATGTGGATTGAAATTAATGACCTGGGTTGAACATTTCATTGATATATTTTCAATAGAGTATCACTTTGAAATTACAATCTCTAATGTTGAGTAAGAGTTTTGGTGGCATTACTTATATGGTAGAGTTTTAGAAATATGGATATCACTAATAAATTCCTCTATGATCTAGAGAGAGTTAAAAATTTCATTTGAATATGAAAGCAATATTGAAGGGTTGTTTGAGCCTAGAAGACACATTGATAATCCCTAAAAAAGTTATTGAAATTTGATAAGTTTGGTTTTTAACACAACCAAGAAGATTTCATGTTGAAAATTGAATGAATATGTTAAGGAATTGAAACAAAAGTTTTTCATCAAGTTTAGAAAGCAATTCTATATTGACAATATTAAGTCATTTGCAGGTCTAGTATTGTCCTATCATGGCAAGCCTGTTGAGAAATGGCAACAAGAAATTCCAGTTTAATTTGTCCTTGAATTAAATTGAGAATTAAAATCGAATTCTATTCTCATAGAAACTTCTAAATAGTTAATTAAGTTTAACTTAATTAGATTACGAATTTCGAGTTGGAAGTCTTTCTATAATCATGTATATTTTATTCCTAAGTTTTAGGGTTCTAGTATGAGTTTAATTGAGTTTCAAATTAGATCACTTAGTTTACTGAGTTAAGTTAAGTTAAATTAGTTCCAAATTATTTGAGTAACTAATAGAGGACTAACAACCAGTTGGTACACTAAGTGCATCCACTAGTGCTACTCCAGTTAACTGAAGATTCCCTCATGAGAAACTCATGCATGCCAGTTCAGAGAAAGACCTAGTTGATACTAGAGTGCAGGGACAATGTACTAGAGTGGTATTATGTACTGGAGTGCAAATATCATGCATGCATCGGAGATTGATCATATGTTTGGATTGCATAGTTTTGGAAGCATGAATTCCCTTTAAATAAGAGTTATTCATCCTAGGAATTACACAAGAGATTAGGGGCTTGGAGAGCTCTTGAATAGGATAAGGATTTGGCTTGAGCTAGCTTATGAATTGAGAGAGATGAGAATACTTGTGCGGAATTGTTCTAGTGATAACAAGCTTTGTATCTTCACTCATATTTCTGATATATGCAAGACATATAGTGGGGTTTTGTGCAGTGGCTTTCCCCAAATACATCTTGTGTTATCTGCCATTGATTTAACTTCTTCTTGTTCATACTGTTTTCATCAATCTATTGGCTTTTGTTGGTTGAAAGTAGAAGTAGATTCTTGTCTTTTTATTTAGTACATAACATGAGATTATGAATCAATAGGATTTTCTACATGGTATCAGAATTGAGAATAGTATACTAGAGGAGATTTCGAAGTTTTGAGTTTTGGGTTACAGATCAAATTTGAATTTGCAATACATACTTCAGGATCGACAGATGGAATTATATGGTTTGCAGATCAACTCAAATTTTATAGCCTGGAGGGACAAAATTGAGGTTGTGCTAGAGAATAATGTCTTGAAGGAATTTGTTGATCAAGAAATTCCTAAGCCAGTAGCATCGGATGCACAGAATTTGGCTGAATGGAAGAATTGTGTGGCGAAGGTGAGGCAAATAATCCTTGAGGGAGTTTGAGACCACATTGTCTTGAGTCTCCATGGCAAGGAAACTTCGTATGGTATGTGGAAAACATTGACAGACTTGTATCAGAACAACAGTGACCAAAGGAAATTAGCACTGAAGGACAAACTTCAAAAAATCAAAATGGAGAAAGACGAGACTATTCCAAAATACTTGACCAAGTTCACTCAATCTTGTGATGAACTTGGAAGTGTTGGAATTACGGTTGCTAAGGATGATAGGATGAGTCTTGCTCTTCTAGGACTCCCAAAGGGTTGGCATGGTTATCAAGACTTTGTCAATGGTCAGGCAAAGCTGTCGGATTGGGAACAACTATGGTCGTATTTGATCCAAGAAGATATCAGGAAGAACACCAGGGATGGATCTTCATCAAACACTGATGATGAAGAGAATCGTGCCTTAGCGATTAAGGTGAAGAAGGGGAAAGGGAAAGCTTCCCATTCCAAATTGGATTCTTATCATGGAGGTAAGAAGAAAGACATGAAGAAATTTAATTTCTTTCATTATCATGAGCTAGACCATTTTTCTACAAATTGTACACTCAAGAAGTCCAAGAAGAAATCCTCAAGAGGAGCAGTGGGTGAGGCTTTAGCCTCTCAATTCGAATTGGACTTTTCCCTCATTGCATGCATGGTGTCATCAATGATGGGAAGTGTATGGTACTTAGACAGTTGAGTTATATTCTACATGACTAGAGACAAAGAGTAATTCAGTGACTTGGAGGAGAAAGATCTCCATATTCATATCGAGATGGGTGACGACAAGAAGTATAGTGTTACTGGATTGGGAACGATTACTTTTCAAAGGGATCATGGGGCTCCACTGACCTTGAAGAATGTTAAGTATGTGCACGGGATGAAGAAGAACTTAGTATCCATTTCCATGCTTGAGAATAGACGCTATCATGTGATCTTCTTGAAAGGAAAGGCATTCCTTCGACACATAGCCACAGGTCAAGTAAAGAAGATAGGGATTTGGGTGAAGAATATCTATAAGCTAGAGGTAGGGGAGTGTGTTTCTTTGAGCACAAAAGTAGAAAAGGTGCAGAGCCGAGACGTTGGTGAGTTGTGGCACAGGCGATTGGGGCACTTGCATCATGGGGCTTTGAAGGAACGCTTGAGCAAGGTGATACATGCAAGGGGTGTAATTTTGGAAAATACACCAAGTCTTCCTTTCACAACAGAAATAGTTAAGCAGAGGCTATTTTAGATTGAGTCCATTCATATCTCCATGACCAAACATAGGTATTATGTTATATTTTTTAATGAATTTTATAAAAAATACTCGATATTTTTCATGCAGAAAAAGGATAAAACCTTCACAAAGTTTTGTGAGTTTGAAGATTCATGAAGAAAGAGTCAAGAAACAGGGTTAAAGCTCTACAGACTGATAACGGTTGTGAGCATGTCTCAAATGAGTTTACTAACTACTGTGTAGCGGAAGGGATTAAATAGGAGTTGACGACACCCCATAACCCTCAATATAATGGGTTGGCCGACAGGAAGAAGATAACCATAGTAGGGGCAGTGAGGGCGATGTTGCATGATCAGGGTGTACCATGACAATTGTGGGTTGAGGCATGCAACATAAGGCTTATGTTCAGAACCATAGTCCACATCGGATACTTGAGATGAAGACACTAAAGGAGGCTTATTGCGGTAAGAGGCCAGATGTTGGTCACTTCAGGATTTTTGATCATCGGTATCTTTCCATGTGACCAAAGATGCACGGAAGAAGCTTGAGTTGATGAAAAATTTGGGGATATTTGTGGGGTACACTGATACACCTCACAACTATCGGGTTTACTTGTTGACCAACAGGATGACAGTGGTTTGCAGGGATGTCAGATTAAATGAGGAGAAGTCCATGTGAGTTTCCCTAGAGAGGGAGATTGAGCTACATGCAAATGAGGAGATTTTATTTCCTAAGGTAGAGGAGCCTCAGATTGATGTGGAGCAACCACATGCAGAGGATCTAGGAATGGAGACATCCACTCAAGCAGAGTCTTCCAGAGAGGGAAGAAAGTGCACTAGAGAGGCTGACAGATTGTTGGATGATGCACGGGAGAATGTGGGAGAACCCACTTCGCAGTGCAGGTAGAGGAGGTCACCTGAGAGATACATTGGATACATGGCTCTTATGGGCGAATGTGTTGTGACATAGCCATCTTCCTTTAAGGAAGCAGTGTAATAATCAGTTTGGGTTGATGCCATGGTGGAGTATGACTCCATATTTCATAACCGTGTTTGGGATGTGGTCCTAAGACTAGAGGACAAGTCAGTGGTGAGGTCTAGTTGGCTTTACAAGGTAAAGCAAGCTGCAGATGGTAGTGTGGAGAAGCATTAGGCTAGATTTGTGGCCTGTGCCTTTTCAAAAGTAGAGGGGATTGACTATGATGAGACCTTTGCTCTTGTTGCAAGGTACTCGTCAATCATATCTATATTGGCACTATCAGCATAGATGGGTTGGAAGATACATCAGATGGATGTGAAGACATCCTTCCTTAATAGCATGATTGAGGAAGAGGTGTACATAGATCAGCCTAAAGGTTTTGAGACCTTTGACCATGAGTTGCATGTGTGTTGGCTCAAGAGAGCGTTGTATGGGATGAAACAAACACCCCATGCTTGGTACACTAGGATAAATATCTACTTCACTAGGTTTGGCTTCACAAAGAGTGAAGCATATGCAAATTTGTACCACATAATGGTGGAAGGTAAATTGTTGATCATTGTATTTTATGTTGATGATCTCATACTGAAAGGTGATGATCAACTAACCAAATCTTGTAAGGAGGACCTTGCAAGAGAGTTTGAGATGAAGGACATGGGGCTCATGCATTACTTTCTTGGCATGGAGGTATGGTAGGGAGATGGGGAGTTATCTATGTCTCAGGGCAAGTATGCCAATGAGATACTCATGATATTTCATATGGAGAGCAGCAAACCCATTGAGACTCCTCTAACAGGTAACTGGAGGAAGGAGGATGCTACTTCAGGGGAAGTAGTGGAAGTTAATGTTTACAGGAAACTAATGGGTTCAATCATGTACTTGGTGAACACACAACCAAATATGTGCTATGTATTTAACAAGTTTAGTCAAGAGATAGTTAGGCCTACCAAGTTGTATTGGAAGGCAATAAAACATGTGTTGAGATACCTTAGGGGCACTACTTTGTATGGATTATGGTACAAATGGATAGAGGGAGTGAAGCTTCAGGGCTTCACCAATGCATATTGGGCAAAGAGTCCATCTGACATGAAGAGCACATCAAGAGGGATCTTCAGCATTGGGTCAACGACAATTTCTTGGTACAACAGGAAACAAATATCAATTGCACTCAATTCGGTAGAGGCAGAGTACGTGGCTGCGAGTCAGGCAACATGTGAGGCCATCTAGATGAGGAAGATCCTGGTTGGTTTTTTTGGTCAGTAGATGGATCCAACTGTGATTTACTGTGATAATTAAATTTGTATCAAACTCTCTGAAAATCCAGTTTTTCATGATCGGTCCAAGCATATTAATATCCAATATCATCATTTTAGAGATTTTGTATTGATGCAATTTATGTTGTTAGAGTACATTCCCATGGAGGAGCAAGATGCTAACATTTTGAAAAATCAATTATCAAGATGTAAGTTTGAGTTTCATAGAGATAGGATCGGGGTAGTTTATAATCCCTTTCCTATTGAGAGGGAGTGTTGAGAAATGACAAGAAGAAATTCGAGTTTAATTTGTCCTTGAATTAAACTGAGAATTAAAATCGAATTCTATTCTCACAGAAAATTGTAAATAGTTAATTAAGTTCAATTAAAATAATTAGCTTAGGAATTTCGAGTTGGAAGTCTTTCTGTAGTCATGTATATGTTCTCCCTAAGTTTTAGGGGTCCACTATGAGTTGTAATTGAGTTGGAAATTAGACCACTCAATCTACTGAGTTAGGTTCAGTTAAATTAGTTCCAAACTATTTGAGGAACTAATAGAGGACTAACAGTCAGTTGATGCCCCAAATGCATCCACTAGTGCTACTCTAGTTAACTGAATATTCCCTCATGAGAAACTCATGCATGTCAGTTCAGAGAAAGACCCGGTTGAGACTAGAGTGTAGGGGTAATGTACTATTAGTGGTATTATTTACTTGAGTGCAAATATCATGCATGCATCAAAGATTGATCCTAAGTTTGGATTACGCAATTTTGGAAGCATGAGTCCCCTTTAAATACAGGCTATTCATCTTTAGTACATTGCATGAGCTTGTGAATCTACAAGATTTTCGACAAGGCCTAGGATATAAACGATTGAAGACATGTTGGATTGAAGTTTTTGAACATATATGTTGTTGCAAATAGCTAAGCTTCTAAAGTATTGATGCCATATGTGTTGTTGTGGAAAATCTTACATTTCCTATTGATGCTATGGGTATTTGGGTAATCATCTCTATTTTGTAAATGTAATGCCCAACCCAGAATGATGGAGTCTATTCTTTGAAAATTGAAATAAACAATGGTATCACTATCATTGATGTCCAAGTCTCTAAGGAGAAAATATTACTACTGCTACGATGATTTTGAGGAAGCCAAGTTACTTGGTTTGAAGGGACTATTGATAATAATTGGATGAATACCCTTGATTAACGAATGACAATGAGGGATTTCATCACATGTGTAAAGGGTATAGAGATTTTATGGTTTTTGACATGTTTTAGCCTCTACAACAACACCCAAATTTTTTTTACGGTATCCAAATGTTAGGTCCCCATTTTCTCTTTGAGTCTCAAATGTTATGTTCATGATTTGAATTGGCAAGATCACCCAATGCCCTAGTTACTGTCGAAAACTATCAATTCACCTTGGCTTCTATTTCCATAAACTACATTAGGGACCAAGAGTGTTTTGCTTCTAATATACCTGCAAAACCTATATTATCATGTGCATTTATTGGTTTTAGTTTCCATGAACATTCCCTAATACTTTCAATGGCATTATTATTGCGCTGCTTTACAACCCAGTATGGAGGTAGATCCCACATAAAGATGTAAATGTAAATGTAAACATTTAACATGTAATGTTTAACATTCAACATTTTTAATCTAATGTCTATCCTATTTAGAAATCAATCTAATTATTATTATATATAATATAATAATAATATAAAATAGGAATATAGTTGATAGGAACAACAACTACTAATGACTGAGCAATATGATAAAGGAGCATTAATGAATCCCAATCTCAGGTACTAGCTCTTTTCATACATGAAGAGTATTTTTCATAATAGAGAAATAATAGATAGGGAACTACAACACATTAATTTTTTGCAAATGCTCATCAAACTGTCATATATTTAAGATTTGCTCAAATACTCCAAAACGCGAATGTTTTTACAATAAAAGCCAACCTTTTTCCTTCCTTCAGAAATTGCCTTTATAGAAATTATATCAACTGATCACAGGATTATAGTCTCAATATTAATTACAATAATACAAAAATATCCAAATATTCTAAGTTCATGCATGTTGAAAATATTTTTGATTACATAAAGTTTTCTTTTTAAATAAAATATCTATTGGAATATATGTTATCATATAAGCAAAGAAAAGTTTCTTTTAGAATATTATTAAATTGGAAACTAGGGCCAAACTCCATGTGGGCCAGCTTATTTATGGTAGCTGATATTTTTATTGGATCCCTCTTGTCGAGAGGTGTAGGATTGATCCAAAGATCATCCAATTCCGATAAGTATTTATGGAGATATGAATTTATTTTGATTATGGATTTATTATCTAGCCGACCAGCGATTGATGTAGGCTCAAGAAGCCCAACCGACGTGTCTATTCAATCTCTACGTTTTTGTATAAATATAAGAGGATTGGATGTCATTTGGACACAATTCTTGAGTGATCTCCTCCTCTCCACATCTTGGGTTTTTGGAGAAGAAGTGAGACACCAAGAGAAACTCACGTTGGCCCAAAAGATGATGCCTTATCTACGCAGTCATGAAAACCTACCAACACAGATCATGGGGCACTTACACGTTGTAACATAAATGGTGGCCGTACATAATGGTGTAGCCACAGTCAACGCATTGTAGCCGCAGTCATAGTCCTGAGGTGAATAGAATGAAGCCGCAATGAAGGTGAATGAAGCCACAACAAGGTAAATGAAACGTTGTCATATGCAGCAACATAATCTAGGACATAATCCAACGCAGTCATGAATCCGTTGATATAGGAAACCTATATGTTGTTTATGGTACATTGATACACCCTAAACCCTAACACGTTGTAATGATCACAGTCAAAGGGAGCACCGCAGTCAATGGAGCAGTTATCCCGTACGTAATTCATGGAAGATATGGATACACTGAAGCACCCATATGCAGGTTAATATGCCATGCAGAATAATATGTAAGTCAACATAATATATAATGGAACGCAGGATAATATGCCACACAGTTTAATATGCCACGCAGAATCATATGTAAGTCAACGTAATATATAATGGAATGCAGGATAATATGCCACACAGGTTAATATGCCACGCAGTTCATATGTATGTCAAAGAATATATATATACATATATATGCTATAGAATGCAGTCATATACATACGGAACACAGTCATCATGGATTATATATACGTTGTAGAACACAGTCATATACATACAGAACGTTGTCATCATGGATTATATTTACGTTGTTCATGGAGGTACAAATATGTTGTTCATTATGAATCATACACGGTCCTAATATAATGAACAACAATGATATTGTCTAGCTATATAAACTTCTGTGGCATAGAGATAAGGACATTGTTATTATGTGTGATCTATATAACGCATTCACAGGCAACAGCATTGTGTGCGATCTGGAACATAGCCTAGCTACTTAGCTAGGCTACAAGCCATAGCAAGCAGCTAAGGAAGATATACATTTGGCAATGTAATTGTGTTGCAGCATGATGAGATCATGGGTAGCATGAAGCATGATGAGATCATGGGCATCTATAAGATCATGGACATGAGCAGCATGATGATGATCATGATTAGTGCAGTATGCAGTGGTGTAGCAAGTGGACCAGATGCAGCACTACGATAGGTGAAGCCATCACCTTGGAGAATCAGTTGAAGCAGAATGTCTTCAACGGATCTCATCATTATTCGAAATGATCTATGCTAGATCTAGATAATTCAAAGTGTTGACTTTTGTTGTAAATGTACTATCTCTCTCTCTCTCTCTCTTTCTCTACTGAACTTTGAAGAATATAAAAGAAGAATTGATCAAGGGTTTCCACACACTTTTTGGGGTTTGTCCCTAGCTTACACCACATCTTGTGTCCTCTTGTCTTGGCTTGTCTTTTTCGATTTATATTTGTGTTCTATCTGCAGTTTATCTTAATGCTAATGTGATTGCTAACTGTGAAAATTTAAATAAATTTCTCAAGCATAGAACATACCTTAAATTAACATGGTATCAGAGCTGAGGTGAAGACAATGCCCAAGAAAGAGTGAAAGAACAATCACCGAAGATATTTGGGACAAGACAGAAGGATCAATGAGTTCCTCATAATTCACCTAGAGTGAAGTCATAACAGAGAATGTTATCAGAATGACGTAGTGGCCCTTATACGAAGGAGTGTCTAAATGGCAGAGATGCAGGTCATCAAGGACATGGCTGACACTTCAAGGAATAAGGAACCCCAGGAATGGAAGTCAAAGGTTTCAAGGTGGCATTCATCGATGGTAAGGTACGTGTTTAAAAATAAAATTTTCTAAGATGCTTTTGAGTTCAGGGTTGTGATTAAGTTACATCAAGTCCATTGGGGACCATGTCCATTGACACATAGCACTGGAGGTTTGTGAGTCAGATGGTGACAAGGAAGCCTGAATTCAAAAAGAGAATGAAGGTACATGTCTGAGATGTACTGAAGGAAATTATTAAAAGGGAACCATTCCCCTCATGCCACAGGTCCATAGGTTTGGAACAACTTGAAGAGTTTGAGATTCATGATCAGGAATCTCACATATGCAGGTGGTAGAAAGCTCTCTATGGCTTGAAGTAAAATACCCCAAGCACATATGAGAGGATCAACAACTGTCTAATGAAGCTAAGATTCACTAGGAGTGAAATCGACCCAAACCATCCGAAGGTTGTGGATGGCAGACCTCTCATACCAACACCTTATGAGGACGACCTATGCAAACCCTCTCACTTGCAAAAGTAAGAGGGAGTTGGATTCCAAATGTGAAAAGATAAACTGAAAGCCTGTGACTACCTCGATGAAGTTATATGGTAGTGATGTCGAACCAGAATTGGGAAAGTTATTGATGAACTTCCGTCTAGACATACATCTTGCAGTTAACACGGGGAGCTCATATTTGGTTGAGCCTCACTAGATTTGTGCCAAGAATCTTCTGAGAGGTCTTCAGTGCACAATCTCTCATGGATTGAGATACACTAACTGCATTATTATTCGAATGTTGATTGGGCAGACAGTGTGGAGGATCACTGGAGCACTTCTTAATGATGTTTCTCATTGGATTCTACTTTGATATCATGGATGAGTAGGAAGAAAAATTCAGTTGTCATAAGCACCACCGAGATTGGATACATATCTACGAGTATGATCTCGTATAAAGCTGCCTAGTTGGGGAAGCTCTTCAGTGAGTTGTTTGTCACAACATGAATACCACTATGATTCTCTGTAACAACTAGAGGTGGCATGCGATTATTGAGGAATCCCATATTTGATGATTGATCCAACAGATAAACATCAGATACTACCTTATCTGGGATATGGTAAGTCGATGAGCAAGGAGGCTCCATCGCATTAAGATGATGTACAGGTCGAAATACTTTGTCAAAGCCTCGGGGAAAGAACAAATCTGTGATTTTCGCAAACAACTTGGATTCATCAAGAAACCCTTGTACAAGGGTCCTGCATGTTGCATACATTGAGCTCTGGGTGCTTGTGGTTCTTACTGGAGAAACATACGACCACAGGGTGACTCACCCTCCCTTAGTGGTGCACACATGAACAAGATGATTCGCTCTCTTGTGGGACAAGATGATTCGCTCTCTTGTGGAACAGGATGATTCGCTCTCCTGTGTAGCAGGGTTGATGTGTTCTCTTGTGAGGCCTGGATTGATGTGTTCTCCATGGCGATTGTAGTAGGATTGATGTGTTCTTCTGTGAGGCCTAGATTGATGTGTTCTCCATGATGATTGCAGCAGGATTGATGTGTTCTCCTATGAGGCCTGGATTGATGTGTTCTCCATGGCGATTGTAGCAAGATTGATATGTTCTATTGTGAGGCCTGGATTGATGTGTTCTCCATGGAAATTATAGCATGATTGATGTGTTCTCCATGGTGATTGTAGCAGGATTGATGTGTTCTCCTGTGAGGACGGGATTGATTAAGTTCTCCTGTCGAGGCATCCTACCCATGTAGTTTGGGACTCATGGGAAGTACCTCTCATCTGATCAATGAGCAGGGAAATGAAGTTAGGGACCATAGTAGTACCAATGAACACATCGTTGTATCTACCATACTCACTACACTAGGAGACCTCCATTGATCTAGGATCAATGATACTAGTCTGGGACCAGTGGTAGGAGTGGTACCCACTATGACGTTGACTTTGGGTTGGTTGAGACTGGTCTAGGACTAGTGGTGCGCACTCTGAGACTGACTTCGGGTCAGTGGAGAATGGTATGAGACATTCCCAATCAATTCTTCTTCTTCATGGTTCAGCAGAGCTAAGTTGAGCAGAGCAGAGCCATCAAAGCAGAGCCACCAGAGCAGAGCTGAGAAAATCAGAGCCAACAGAGTTGAGCAAAGCTAAGCAAAGCCAGCAGAGCTGAGCAAAGAAAAGAAAATCCAACAAAGCTAAGCTGAGCAGAGTAGAGCTAGCAGAGCTGAGCAGAGCAGAGCAGAGCCAGCAAAGCTGAGTAGAGCTAGCAGAGCTAAGTAGAGCCAGCAAAGCCGAGGAGAGTAGAGCAGAGCCAGCAGAGTTGAGCAGAGCAAAGCAGAGCCATCAGAGCTTAGCAGAGCTAGCAAGGTTGAGCAGAGCAGAGCATTGATGGCAGAGATAGTACAGCTGGACATATGGATCAGTGGATGGAGTTCTCCCTAGTTGAGAGGGTGTGTTAAATTGGAAACTAGGGCCAAACTCCATGTGGGTCAGCTTATTTATGGCAGCTGATATTTTTATTGGATCCCTCTTGTCGAGAGGTGTAGGATTGATCCAAAGATCATCTGATTCCGATAAGTCTTCATGGAGATATGAATTTATTTTGATTATGGATTTATTATCTAGCTGACCAACAATTGATGCAGGCTCAAGAAGCCCAATCGACGTGTCTATTCAACCTCTACATTTTTGTATAAATATAAGAGGATTGGATTTCATTTGGACACAATTTTTGAGTGATCTCCTCCTCTCCATGTCTTGGGTTTTTGGAGAAGAAGTGAGACACCAAGAGAAACTCACGTTGGCCCAAAAGATGTTGCCTTATCTACGTAGTCATGAAAACCTACCAATGCAGATCATGAGGCACTTACACGCTGTAACATAAATGGTGGCCATACATAATGGTGTAGCCACAGTCATAGTCCTGAGGTGAATAGAATGAAGCCACAGTGAAGGTGAATGAAGCCGCAGCAAGGTCAATGAAAAGCTATCATACGCAACAACACAGGACAACAATATATATATATATATATATATATATAGGACATAATCCAATGCAATCATGAATCCACTAATATAGGAAACATATATGTTGTTTATGGTACGTTGATATGCCCTAAACCCTAACACGCTGTAATAATCACAATCAAAGGGAGCACCGCAGTCAATGCAGCAGTTATCCCATACGCAATTAATGGAAGACATGGATATGCTAAAGCACCCATACGCAAGTTAATATGCCATGCAGAATCATATGTAAGTCAATGTAATATATAATGGAATGCAGGATAATATGCAACGCAAGTTAATATGCCACGTAGTTCATATGTATGTCAACGCAGATATATATACATATATATGCTATAGAACACAGTCATATACATATAGAACACAGTCATCATGGATTATATATACACTATAGAACACAGTCATATACATATAGAACGTTGTCATCATGGATTATATTTACGTTGTTCGTGGAGGTACAAATATGCTATTCATTATGAATCATACACAACCATAATATAATGAACAACAATGATATTTTCTAGGTATATAAACTTCTATGGAATAGAGATAAGGACACTGTTATTGAGTGTGATCTATATAATGTAGTCAAGGGCAACAACATTATGTGTGATCTAGAACATAGCCTAGCAGCTTTGCTAGGCTGCAAGCCATAACAAGTAGCTAAGGAAGATATACATTTGGAAATGTAATTGTGTTGCAACATGATGAGATCATGGGCAACATGGGCAACATGAAGCATGATGAGATCATGGACATGGACAGCATGATGATGATCATGATTAGTGCAGTATGCAGTGTTACAGCAAGTGAACCAGATGCAACACTACGAGAGGTGAAGCCGTCACCTTGGAGAATCAGTTGAAGAAGAATGTCTTCAACTGATCTCATCATTATTCGAAATGATCTACGCTAGATCTAGATAAGTCAAAGTGTTGACTTTTGTTGTAAATGTACTATCTCTTTCTCTCTTTCTCTGTTGAACTTTGAAGAACAGAAAAGAAGAATTGCTCAAGGGTTTCCCCACACTTTGTGGGGTTTGTCCCTAGCTTGCGCCACATCTTATGTCCTGTTGTCTTGGCTTGTCTTCTGTGATTTATATTTTTGTTCTATCTGCAGTTTATCTTAATGCTAATGTGATTGCTAACTATGAAAATATAACTATATTGCTCAATCATAGAACATACCTTAAATTAACAAATTTCTTCCTTGAAAATAAAAAAGGTCCCTGACTAATAGAACCGAATCTTTCTTGGAAAATAGAATCCTCTGCGAATGAGTTCAATCCTCACCAGAACTATTTTTTTGTTTTCATTATTTTGCATCGGGCTTCCTAGTGAAAATCAATGGTATCGATGTTTTCATCTTCTGTTTTTTTTTCTAGATTGAAGCTTTCATTGATAGACTAACTCTCAACATTTCCTTTTTGCTTGTTTTTAGAATTCACTAACAGTGGGAATGATTCAAGTGGATATTGGTGGCCATCCTCCAATTCCACTTGGACCCCAACCATTGTTTCTTTCAGTTTTTCAGTTTCCTTAATTGTGTCACAATTTACTATTTTTAGCAGTTTTTCAGGTCCTAAACTTCCAGAGTCGTTTTGAGACCCTAAACGACATTTTTTTGGCAATCTACCACCAATGACTTATGATATTTCATTTTTTTCGTAGCCCTCAAAGATATATTTCCAATGGGATGTCATGCATGTCAAACAGAGATAATATGACGAATTCACGACCCCGGGAAGTTGGCTACCCAACTGACCCCAACGGGGCCCTTAAACTCTTGGTGTTACATCTCCTCAGATTAGGGTTTTGGTTGTTTAGGGCTTGCTCTTATTATTCAATAATGAAAAGGCCCTTGAGCCTCACTGTAACAAATTTTAGAGGCATATAGCCGCCACATTTATCCTTAGAGATAAGCTATCATCGCCCGAGCTAGTTTATTTTCATTTCTATTTGTAAGCATATTTAAACATTTTACATTAATGAAATGAAGTATTATTTCTGTTGCATCTTTGTATTTATGGTTATTTCTATACTTTATTGCATTCCTGCATAAATCCAAATCAGGGAATATCAACATTTTCACTTGTCAAAATTTCGCTAACAGTAAAGTTGTTACCTCTCCCTGCTTCTTTCAAAATAGCTGATAGACTGAATTCCAACTCCTCCATGTTCTATTGTATATAAAAGAATTGTTAAGCATATTGTTAGCGATACAGGAAAAAACATTGTTTCTTAACTTCATATCCAAAATTTTCAAAATAACCCCAAGCCTCCTAGCAAAGGGTGTTGGCTGCTTTGAGAAGCACATCCACCTTCTCCAACCTTTATTTCTTGCTTTTTCTTGTCTCCATAGAAACCTTTCTTATAGTTTCTTTGTCCTTGCTTTTCTTAGATCCTGCAATCTTCTTTTTGTTGATGATAAGGTCCTTCAATGACGCATCATCTACATCAATTACCTCCTTGGCTAAATCTAGGTTGCTTATGAGTTTAATTTTATACCTCAATTTGTTTGTTGGCCTTGTATGGGGTCTTTTTCCACCTTTAAAAGTCTCAAACAATGTTTCCTCATCTTGGGTCTCAACTTCGACCTTCTTTCCTTTAGTAATTTTTGGTGTAGTTGTGTCTGCAGGGGATGCTTCAACAAGTGGACGCATGACTTGGGAAGGACTGATATAAGAAGATAAGTTTATAGGAGATGCAGGGTCTAGTTTACTGAGCTTGACACTCTTTCTTTGGTAGATTTTGGGGATTTTAGGGACATAGGATGTAGAAGGGACCTCTATGTTTTTCTGGCTAGGAGTTGGCTCAACAGGGGTTGTTTCTTGAGTCTTCCGCCTTTCTAAATGTCTTTGGCCTTCCTCTTCTATTTTTAAGGGGTTGAGGTTGAAAACCTCCCCAAAATAGGAAGTGGCTCCAGGTTCTCCCTACCTTGGCAAACTAGTTTTCAATCAACAATTTAATGAGTGATTTATGGTAGATAAAATGGGGAGAAGGGTTGGTTCTAGCTTTGAAACAAGCTGCCACATGCCTGAGACTCTCCAGTAGATAGAAACATGCATTCATTCTAACCTGACCAGCCAGATGTGCAAGAAAATGGAAATGATAGAGGTTTACTTGATTGAATCTTCCTTTGCAGGTGACATATTGCTGAGAGATGTGAAGCAGGCTGTGTCATTTATCTTGTAGATAGTCCCTCTGAACCCCAGTTCTCCAATTGTGATTCTTGAATTCCTTCTTCAGAAAGAAGGGCACATCAACCCTGCCAATACATGGCTTCTAAAAATTTGTTCTTCATCTGCTGGAAAAGTTGTGGCCTCTAAGATTAGTTGTTATGTAACCAGAAAGGCGAGCCCATTGAATTACAACTATTTCCCATCGAATTTTTGAGCGAATGACCAAGCCACAACATCATGGTAGTTGGTGCAGTGGTGGAAAAACTCACACCAATCGGCTTGCTGAAACTGCTGCTAAATATCGGGATATATGTCCAACAAATCCGATGCTTTGGGCTCATCCTGGTTATCTTTTCCACCTTTTCCTATCGTAGTCTTTAGCTAGAAACTAAAAGCCTCGAGATTTTATCCTCGATCCTTGTGGGAGAAACCAGACGACATATTTCCAATTGTTAACAAATAAACAACACGGCAACGAAACTTACAAACAAAAAGACGAATTTACAAAATGAAAATGATTTTAATGGAAAATAAGGGAAATCATTCCAATTTGTAAAAATTATTACGATTTGGAGGAGACATGTTTTATGTTAATTTTTCATAGCGATACATTGTTCTTTCTTTGATAATTGCATTTCATCATTAATACATTAAGTTCACCCCATATCATCATTACATTATTCAAATCTACACCATTATCCATCAAAATATGAAATTATATAAAAATAACATCATCATCATCATCAATGCAATGAAACATAAAGGAACAATAGAAGAAAATCATGCAGACACATAGAGACACCAGGATTGCTCCAAGACTAGGACAAAACCCAATATGGGGAAAAACCTTGCAAATCTTCTTCTTCTTAGCTCATCATCAAATGATATAGCAAAATAGAGTACAATGATCCATAACATTATCTATTTAAAAAGACATCTATGATATCCATGAAACAAATCTAATCATGCTTGAAATCAAAACCCTTATACTGATGGTTGTAGTGTGTTGTCATAGATTGAAGTCAATTTCTATATACTATTGTCACTATGCCAAATACCGCTAAATACTACTATCACTAAGCAGAAACTTCATAATACAAAAATCTCATCTTTGAGTCTCAGACATAGGGAGGAGGAGCTGTGTGATCATCTATGGCATCTTGGATTCTCCCAATCCATTATGTTCATGCGTCCAGGATACCCTAGACGCTCTTAAGAGAACTTTTTGCGAGCGTCCAGGGGCCGACACCTCTAGATCTGCCTCTAAAGCCCTGGACTCTCCCATAAGCCTCTATGCCAGTGTCCAAGGCGCTCTAGATGCTTTCATGACCATTGTGTTCCAGCATCAAGGGACTAAAATTCCCTGTTATGTGCCAGCATCTGAAATCTAGAAAACCCTAACTCAGAGTGAACCTCGCACCTGTGATTTTGGACCCTTGTGCGAACTCCTTTCATTAAACCCATGCGAACCAAGACAAAAGAGAAAAGAATATAGCTTCATTGAATGTGTCCAAATGAGATTGAGGTCTCTTCTATTTATAATCTTTCATGAGGGTCCACTTGGGGTTAAGGCCAACCTAAGCAGTTACCCATGTGGTTAGGTCTGACCCATTCCATAATACATGTATGAATAAAATAATTCATAACTCAACTTTTGCTTGACCAAATTGGATGATATTTAGGTTGACTTTGGTCCTCTCTAAAAGAGGAATCTAATGCAATCATTATCTCCATAATATGAGTTTTCCAAAGTGGAATTTGACAGCAATTACACAAATTAATACTTCCTCTCAACTAGGGAGAATTCCACCTACCAATAACTATCCATCGATCAATATGCCATTTTGGAATCTTCAAGTGGCATCACGTGTCATCACAGATAATCTCTATCATGTAGTCATCATGCCATGTCCATCTCAAGTAAGTCAACATCACAAATCATCATTGTACATCTCAATATATCCTTTCCTTATTCTTGCTTATCTCTTTATTATTCTTGCTCATATGCTGAACATTCTCAGATCTAAAAGAAGAATAATTTGTTACTGGAGGGGAGCTCAAGCTACCACCCTCTATCCATTAGTCTGATACCTAGAATCTCTGCCAATGGGATGCTACCCAGAATATCATCATCGATCGTCATCAGAGAGCACATCATCAGGGAGCACATATCAACCTAGAACCACATTGGGGAGCACATCTTGACCTGAAATCTCATGGGGGTCTATATATCTACAACCCCATATCAAGAAATACAATAATGCATCCTACAGGGGAGTACACCCTCGACCCTGAAATCTCATTGAGGATCTTACCATCAACACGAAATCCTATCGCCTATTGATATTCCCAATAATGACTCTCAGTAATCATGTGGTATAACACCTGCATCATAATCACCTTGGGTTGTACACCCCCAAGTACACTCTCAACTCGTTGGCCAAATGAAAAGCGATATTCCCAACAAGCCTTTCTTGTGGGTATGATGCCAACTAGAGTATACTCTGCAAATACCAAACAAGGGAGTAACACCCTCAACCCTATGGGTAACAGGTAGGGGTGACGCCCTATTGTCCAAATCTCTGTCAATCCCAGGAGCCCTTCTCCCTCAATTCCTCACCCTAGGAGCTCAAACAGGGGGGAAAAGTTGGCTTAGTGTCCTCGATCAATTTTTCTCTCATCATAATCAAATATGGTATCAACTTGTCTCAATAGTAGTTGTTTCATGTTCATATAGAACATCAAATAAAATATCATGTGAGATCATATAAATCACAAAAGGATACCATAATCATCCTCCCTCCCAAGGAGGTGCCAACTACAAACCTGAGCTTGTTTTGAACAGTTGCATTGTCTCAATGTATGAGAGTATCTCAGTCCCAACTATAAATGTGGGACTTATTGCCAATCAGATCATAATGTGTCCATGTCATATCCAAATCATGCTCATAAAACTCTCTAAGGAGCTTCTTCATCTTGCCTCACATATATCCATGCTAGCAATATCATGTTAAACCTCATTCATGCTATGGACCTCTCGTCCAAGATATCATAGCAGATATCCTACTAAAGAAACATCCAAATGTGCTTATCAACAATAATCTCAAATGTCAGGAATCATAGGAGAAATATATCATTGTCAAAAATAGAACACCTCATGCAAATATTTCAAAGGATGTTTAGCAACAACTCTATGTGAGTGAGGTAACTCACTCATGAATTCATTCAGGTTCTATGCACATCATATATATACAGATGGATGTTTAAAACAGAACATCATGCTTCAATAAACTATCGGGTGCCATGTCAAGTTCAACAACATATTTGAACTTCAAATCAGAGTATCCAAGGATTTGAATTTTCATTATTCAAAAACATTTTCCAATAGATTTATAATATGGAATTTCTTTCCCAAATTCCATAAATTGATTCATCATGCCATGATACATCATTTCGGGCTTGAGAAGCCATCTCCCTTTGATTTAGGTCATCAGAGGTCAAAATCAAAGCCATACCTTGGAACTCATCATCCTAGCTTCATCAAATAATTGTCAAATAGACATATCAAAATTAAGGATCTTGCTTCATGCAATGATCTAAACATAATGCCTTGTTAAGCCAGCATAATCAGCCTTACATAAATCAATGTCAAACCATTATCATATTTATCATTATCATAGTATCAATACTTTCAATCGGGTGATAGGGAGAGCTCATATCAAGTCGTGAATTCATTAATTAGCATACCAACAAGTTGTCATCAACCTTGCATTATCAATCTGAACTTTATCAAGGCATTCTCATAATCATAACATAAGTCATTTTTTTCGCTAGGTGCAATGGCATACACCAAGGATGAGTCATGCAGGTTCCAATTTCATGTTGAATCACAACTATCAGTACCTCAATCATTGTGCTAGGAACGAGGAGGCCAATATAAAATATTTTTTCTTAACATAAGTCATTGTGCCCACATAGCAATGACATCAGGGAAAATCATCAATCATCAAGTCAAATCATTAGACATCATGTCAAGTTCAAATTTGATATCATAGATAGATATATAGTCAAAGCATATCTCAATCATCATTTCTAGGTTATTATCAATCATCATGACATAACATTGAACACTTCTCATTTATATCAATGAGCCAAATCATGCCAACCTCTAGTAGTAAAAACATAGTGACATCTATGTGTATGTCTCGGTCACTTGCAAACACAAGTTCACTCTACATGTTAATGTTATGGCAAATATTCAAGATTTTCCTGCTTGTTGATCTTGTTATTTGAAGCACATTTGTGGAACTGACATCTTCTCGGTGACCATCCGATGCATAATACTCCATTTTAATGTGATCAACAAGAAATCAGATTTAGCAGAATATGTCAGAGACACTTTGATTCAGGGTTTATACAACTTCAAAAAGCTTGAGATGATGGTCCACTATAGTCAAACCCCTAGATTCTACCTTCAGGTTAACATGGAAGTGTCTTTAGATGCCTGGATGTCACCTGGACCTTAGCATGCATGCATGCAGAGATGAAATCTCCCAGTGGTGTGCCTGCGTTTGGAGCAAAAACCCTATTTTCTGTACAGAATTTAGATATGAGACTTTGCTACAGACAATAATGCCAGATGCACATAAATCATACTTCAACAACACAAAATGAAAATATGAGAAGGAATCTTGAGAAGAGATTCTTCCTCTGATTGGGAATCTACTTCTTTCATATTCAACCATGTAATCAACCCGTCTCTACTAGAGTCAAGAAACAATAGATATGTTAGATCATAAACATATATCTATCATGGCTATTAGCATCATGACATTAATATTTCATTAAAGGTCAGAATCAAAGCCGCAAAAAAATGAAACATCATATCTCAGAGATTATGAACACAATAACACTTTCTATCAAGTCACTCCATCAATTTAGGGAAGCCATAACTAACCATCTCATCAAGACATGTCCATAGTTAGCAAGAGATCTATATATTAGTATTACACTTAACTTCTAACATCAAGGTTACCGTGCTCTTCATGATCAATTAGGTCATTCAATAAAACTTTACCAAAGTACCAAGAGTGTCAATATCTCTTTCCATATGCTTTCTTCATGCTTATCACAAGCATTACCAATAGTATCTTGTATAAGAGTCAATGAGATATCCTTATTTATGAAATCCATCATGACAAGTAGCAAGAGTATCATTTACTAGAGTCAAGGTGCTAGGATTTTATAGGATCAAGATATCCAACAAATAGATGTTAGGAAAACATCATGTACATCAATGTATCAACATTAGATAGCCTCATATAATTCAAGAAGATCAAAATGTTAAACACCATGTATATCATTTCATCATAGGAAACACATATCCAAGTCACTTTCATATGCATGTATGAGCCATAAAAGAAATATACATTCTCATCATACCAAAGTTATAGCTGAAATACAACATACCTTGTGGTATTCAAAAACTTGTGCACCTTCTCATCAAACATAGGCCGTTTGAAGCACTTTGTCATCTTTTCATCAAGTACCTCTTTATCTCTTTCCAAATATGCATCTCAAAATTATCCTCAATACGTATCTACTCATTACATGTCATCAAGGAGGTTAGAAACATCCATATACTCAAATACATATGCAAGAAGTATAACCAATAAACATAATCATTATATCTATAAATATAGACACAAGTAAGAGGCATCATAAGTCAAGAAATACTTATCTTCAATGAGAGGTGATCCTCTCCCTCTTGAACCAATCTTCAAGATCCATCAATATCCATGGTTCATATACCAATGTTACCTTCAGTTGTCCAACCAGGTTTGTTAGGGATTATCCCATCTAGGGCTTCATTAAATTTCCCACAAGTGCTTGAGAATATTCACATTTACTAGCTAGGTTTCATATCCCATATTGTTCCATAATCCAAGGTTTTATCTCCAACCCTAACTACATAGAATCCATCAAACCCTAATAATAAAGTTGCCTATGGTTTTCTTCAAATCCTAGAATTCTTTTAGATCTCCATCATCCTCTTCTTGAATCCATCAAAGGTGTCATTCTCGGGCTGATCTCCATGGATTTTCTTCAACCCAGCTCTGATAGCATGTTAATTTTTCATAGGGATACATTGTTTTTTTCATTGATAATTGCATTTCATCTGTAATACATTAAGTTCACCCCATATAATCATTGCATTATTCAGATCTACACCATTATCCCTCAGTATATGCAATTATATAGAAAGAACAACATCATCATCATCATTAATGTAGCGAAACATAAAGGAACAATAGAAGAAAAACATGCACACACATAGAGACACTAGGATTGGTCTGAGACCAGGGAAAAACCAAATATAGGGAAAACCCTTGCAAATCTTCTTCTTCTTAGATCATCATCAAAAGATACAGCAAAAGAGAATACAATGATCCATAACTTTATCTATGTAAGAAAACACCTATGATATTATTGAAACATATCTAATCATCATTTGAAATAAAAACCCTCATATTGATGGTTGTAATGTGATATCATAGACTGAAGTCAACTATTGTATATTGTTGTCACTATGTCGAACAATGTTGAATACTACTATCATTGAGTGGAAACTTCGGAATACAAAAATCTCATCTTTCAGTCTCGGATGCAGGGAAGAGGATCTATGCGAGTGTCTATGGTAGCTTGGACGCTCTGAGGCCGTTCTGTGCATGCATCTGAGGACCAACTTACCAGATCTGCCCAAAACCCCTGGGACACTCCCATGTAGTTACTGTGCATGTGTCTGAGACAACCTGGATGATCTCAAGACCACTTTATTCAAGTGCCTGGGGACCAACACCTCCATATCTGGCTCTGAATCCCTAGACGCTCCCATAAGCCTCAATGCCAACATCCAAGGCTCTTTGGACACTGTCATGACCAATGTGTGCCAACGTCCATGGAATAAAAATCTACGTTTTGTGCCAATGTCCAAAACTAGAAAACCCTAACTCAAAATGAATCTCACACCTATAATTTCAGACCCTTGTGCAAACTCCTTCCCTCAAACCTGTGTGAAACAAGACAAAAGAGAAGAGAAGATAACTTGATCAAATGTGTCCAAATGTGCTTGAGGTATATTCTATTTATAAGTTTTCATGAGGGTCCACTTGAGGTTAAGGCTGACCTAAGTAGTTACCCATGTGGTTAGGTCCGACCCATTCCATAATACATGTATGGATAAAATAATTCATAACTCAACTTCTGCTTGACCAAATTGGGTGATCTTTAGGTCGATTTTGGTCCTCTCGAAAAGAGGAATCTAATTCAATCATTATACCCATAATATGAGTTTTCCAAAGTGTAATTTGACCACAGTTGCAAAAATTAACATTTTAAGCCATGATTATTCATCGAACTATACACCAATGGTGGTGGATAAATTTATGATTTAAACTCATACTTACCCATGGCACGCTTTGCAGATCTCATCATTGATGCTGACGTGGTAAGTCTAACTCAAATTTTTAAATTTTAAATTTGTTTTTGGATTTGAAATTCATCCTATCGACTTTATCAAAAATGTTTATGAGGTTGTTGTCAGCGAATTTATTCTAAAAATATAACAAAAATACTTAAAACACTAATAGCCTCGCTATCGTTGATTTCCTTGTTTATTACAACTAAAATGATGGCACTGAAACTATCAACATTTTCTGAAATGTTTTTAAAAACAAACTTAATGTGATAACAACTGGCTCCAAAGGGATGTTGTCAATCAATGATGGCAGTAAGAACCCATACCAGTTTCCTATTTATTACAAAAGACGTGTTCAGAACAAAAACTTTTCTTACTCAAAACTAAAACTTCATCTCTTAAAAAATGTTCTCTTTACATACTCTGAAATTTTTGAAAAACATAACTGGTTGTAAAACAACTTATTCTTTTCATAAACACTATTATAACCTCAACACCTTCTCTTTGGGCTTCATGTTCCTCAAAATTTTCATCCACACCTGCATGTTTTTTTCAAAATAAAATATATGATATGTACAATGAACTCTGAAACTATCCCTCATCTTTAGGAAATGTAATGTTTCAGGAATCTTCCATTGGCTAGACCTCATGACAACACTTCTCCTTGTAGATTTTCTAGAATGAAATTGTTCTTACCCTAGAAAATTGTTATTCTGTATGGTCCTTTCCTAATGATGTCAAACTTCCCATGCTTACCCTTATCCTCAATATGGGCATCCCATTTTAAAACTAAGTCTTGGCATTTAAATTCATCCTCCTTAGTTTTCTTGTCAAAAGCTTTCTTGATATGATTGTGTACCTCTTAAGCTTTTTCATACACTCTCTCTGGTTTCTTGTACTTCAATTAACTGATTTATCCTCCTCTGCAAATGATTTGGTTCTGCTCCTAATTCTTGTAAATATTTCATAACAAGAATTCCAATTGAAATAGGAAACATTGTGTTGACACCATATACTAATTGAAAAGGAGTAGTGTCAATTGACCTCTTAGTACTAACTCTATCTACCCATAAGGAAAAATTGAGTTTTGTATACCAAGCCTTCTTGTTGTCTTCTAACAACTATTTAATAATTCTGATCAAACTTTTATTTGAGGACTCTTCCAATCCATTACCTTGAGGGTAATAGGCCGCGGAATGGCTAAGCTTGATATGGTAGTCTTCACAAAATTTTACTAGTCTCTTAGATTTGAAACATTGTGCATTATCAGTGATAATTCTCTTTGGACAACCAAACCTAGAAAGAATATTTCCTAGGAATTGAATGACCACGAGATCAATAGCTTGCCTACTTGGAAGTGCCTCAATCCATTTTTTGAAGCAATCTATCCCTGTTAAGATCCATCTGTTTTGTGCTGATGATGCAAGATGAATTTCACCTATGAAGTCAAGGCCCCATCGCTGAAAAGGTGCCTCCATGGAGATAGGTTTCAAAGGAAAATACCTTAATTTTCACTTGCCCTCAAACAACTGAAATTTATGACAGGTTGCTACTTCCTTTCTAACATAATAAAATAAAGTAGGCCAATAAAATCAAGCTCTCAGGATTTTATTTGTTGTGGCGTTCCAGTAATGATGTCCTCCACAAGCTCCTTCATGAAAGTGTTTACTCATTTTCTTGGATTCATCTTCTAATAGGAAGTTTAATAAAATACCCTGAGGGTCTTTCAAATATAAATAACCACTTAAAATACAATACTTAATAGATTTTAGTCTCAAAAATATAGCCTAAGTCTTATCTATTCCTGGTGGTACTTATAAATTCTGCAGAATGTAAACAACATCACCATACCATGGACATTGTTTGAAACAATATTCTTCTTTAACCAATGATTCTTCACCTGACATATCTGATAATTCAAAAATTGAATTTATACCAAAAGTATCAAGATTTGTTTCATACATAAGTCTGGACAAACCTTGACCTTTAATTAAATTGGTATACTTAATTTCTAATTCAAACTCTAACATCTTAGCAATCTATTTCCCTCTTCTTCCATCATTGTCTGGCTATAATAAAATACTCTTTATTGCAGCATATGACACATATGCAATCACATGAGAATGTGATCTGGATTTAAACAGGAATGCAACAAATTACAGAGATAACAATAAACATAGAGATGTAATGGAAATAATACTTCATTTCATTAATGTAAAATACTGAAATATGCTTAGAAACAGAAATGGAAATAAACCGGCTAGGGCAATGGTAGCTTATCTCTGAGAATATATGCGGTGGCTACATGCCTCTGAACTGTCTTACAATGAGGCTCAAGAGCCTTTTCATTATTGAAAAATAATAGCAAACCCTAAACAAGCAAAACCCTAACCGAAGGAGATGTAACACCAAGAGTTTATGGGCCCCGTTGGGGTGAGTTGGATAGCCAACTTCCCGGGGTCGTGACTTGGTCATATTATCTCTGTTTGACGCACATGATAACCCGTTGGAAAGATCTCTTCGAGGACTATGACAAAAAAGACGATTTTAGACAGAAAATCGTTGCGGTAGATTTCCAAAAAAAGTCGTTTAGGGCCTCAAAACGGCTCCAGAAAATTAGGACCCGGAAAACTACTAAAAATAGTAAATTGTGCTACAATTAAGGAAACTAAAAAACTGAAAGAAGTAATGTCATTTAGGACCTCAAAACGCCTGCGGAAGTTTAGGACCTGGAAATCTGCTAAAAATAATAAATTTTGCTACAATTAAGGAAACTAAAAGAAGCAATGGTGGGCGTACAAGTGGAATTGGCAGGTGGCCACCAATATCCACCTGGATCATTCCTCCCCCCTTAGGAAGCAATGGTCCCCATTGCGTTGAGTTCCTCCATGAGATGAGGAAACTTCTATTGAACTTGGTCCCTGGTGAAGGAGTTGGCTTGCTTTGACAACTCGATACAGTTGGATATTCAGCTGGTGAGTGTCCTTGATCTGTGTGTCCATGATCCAATCAGTTGCAGCTTGTTCCATGCAATCTAGATTTAACTCTATGGGTTTTAGCTATTCTAAAATGTTGGATGTGTCTAGTAATGGTGGAAAGTATGCCCAAAGGCTGTCCACATTGAACACTGGGTGTAGGCCAAGGAATGGGGGAATGTTGAGCTCAAATGCATTGTCTTCCACAGCCTTGGTAATGGTGTAAGGACCATATCGGAGTGATCTAAGTTTTTGATAGGCTCTGGTAAGGCGTTCCTATTGCAAATGCAACCAGAATTTGTTGCCCACCTGAAACTTGTGTGGCACCCGATGTTGATCATGTTGCTGCTTGTACTTGGCATTTGATTTCTCCAAAATGTCATGGACCTACTGGCGAATATGTTGGATGTGCTCAAGAAGTTGTTTCCCTTATCTGTTTCAGACTGGACATGAGCTGAATCTGTGTGAGTGGTTGCAAATGGCATGGCCACATCAATGGGACATAGTGGCTAGAATCCCAAGCCCACCTAAAAAGGGTTCTGGCCAGTCAAGTTGTGGAGAGCCTGGTTATAAATGTGCTGAACATAGGGGAGGCTCTCGTCCCATTTGTGTGGATGCTTTGAGTTATACATGCATAGAATGTGTACGATCGTCCTGTTGACAACCTCTATCTGGCCATCAGTTTGAGGATGGAAGATTGTGGACATAGTGAGTTTGGTGTCCAGCATCGACCAGAGACTGGACCAAAATGTACTAAGGAACTGGCTGTCTCGATCTGAGATGATAGACTGTGGGATACCAAAGTGTACCCACACTCGTTCAAAGAAGAGTTTAGTAGTGGCTTCGGTTGTGATATTCTTCTTGCAGGCTGCCATAATGGCCATCTTTGACACCTTGTCGATGACCAAAAAAACGCAGTCATTTCCATTCTTAGTGGAAGGAAGGTTTGACATGTAATCCAAGGATATCGATTCCCAAGGTCAACTGGGGGTAGGCAATGGGGTATATAGGCCATGCTTCTTGATGGTCGGTTTGGAAATGGCGCAGGCAGTGCATGATCTGATGTACTTCCTGACATCTTGTCGAAGATTCGCCCAATAGAAATACTTCTACGATACTGCCACCATTTTCTCGACCCTGAAATGCCCAGCAGCCCAATTGTAGTGTGCTTCCCAAATCATCTTGGCATGCTCGCTTGAAGGAACACAAGGGTGACCTAGGTGGCATAACAGGGCATCCTGGAGGTGAAAATCTAGAACATGCTGACCCTACAAGAGTGTCTGGTATGTGTGGCCGAATTCTGGGTCGCTTTTGTAGAGAAGTGGCCAATCAAAAGTCTCGTGCCCACAAGAGTTGAGCATGGTGGTTAACACCATGACGGTGGTCGATTGAGGCAATCTGCAACATTATTGGTGTTTCCCCTCTTATACTTGATATTCAAATGGAACTGTTGTAGGTATGTGGACCACTTCTAATGGCGATCATTCTGCAATTTCCCTTGGGTCTGTATGAACTCCAAGGGTCGGTGGTCTATGTGGATGGCTGTTTGCTTCCTCAAAATGTAATGCTTCCATTGTCAGCAAGCCTGCACAATGGAATACATCTCTTTGTCATAAGTGGGATATTTCCAGACTATGTCTGAAAGTGTCTCACTGTGATATGCCACTGGATGCCCGTGTTGAGTAAGGACTACCCCAATAGCATAGTCAGAGGCATCTATCTCGACCTCAAATGGTTGTTGCAAGTCTGGTAATGCAAGCACTAGTGCTGAGTAGAGGCGATCTGTCAACTCTATGAATGCCTTCTATTAAGATTCAACCCAAAATAATTTTGCTTTCGCTCCTCCCTTGTGACTTGACTCAAGGGCCAAGTGATATGAGAAAATCCCAACACGAACCTATGGTAGAAGTTGGCAAGACCTAGAAAGTTGCGAAGCTCTGTCAGAGTGATTGGAGATGGCCAATCCCAAATGACATGGATCTTGGCTAGACCCACATGCACCCCGTGTTCATCAATAATGCATCCCAGATATTGAACCTGGGTCATGCAAAAAGTGTATTTCTCCAAATTGGCACATAACTTGTGTTGTCGTAGTGTTTGGAGAACCTGTCAGATGTGGTGGAGGTGCTCTTCCCAACTCTGGCTGAAGATCAGGATAACGTCCAAGTATACCATTACAAATGAGTTGGTGAATGGTAGAAAAATGTCATCCATTAGCCTTATGAAGGTTGCAAGAGCATTCATTAATTCGAAAGGCATAACCAACCATTTGGAAAGGCCCTCCTTGGCTTTGAAGGCAGTCTTCCACACGTTAGAGGGTTCAAATGGTACTTGGTGATATCCTGACTTCAAATCGATCTTGCTAAAATATTTTGCCCCCTTTAGTTGGTCCAGGAGGTCATCAATCCATGGGATCGAGTGCCTATTACAGACAATGATCTTGTTCAGCGCCCAATAGTCAACACATAGTCTCCAAGTCCCATCCTTCTTCTGTACCAACATGATCGCGCTCCCACGGGGCGATGAACTCAAACGGATGTGACATTGCTGCAACATTTCCTAAATCTACCTCTTTATTTCATCGTTCTCCAGAACAAAGCGCCAATAGATTGATCCATTGGGCAGCGACGCACCTAGGGTTAGATTGATGGAGTGCTTGACCTGACAGTGCAGAGGAACCCCTGTAGGGGAGTTGAATATGTCCTTGTACTCCTCCACGACCTTCTCCATCTGTAGTTGTCATGCGGAGGGGCCCTGTCTGGAGGTTGTGGCCACCATCTTCTTCTTTCCTTGAGGGCGTATCATTAGGAAAACAAATTTCCCAGTTTTTGAAATGAGCTTACCGCATTGTTTTGCAGTAACTAAAGAGATGGTAGTAGGCGGTGCTACCTCCAGCATCCTGTACAACTTATTTCCCAAAGTAACAATAGCAACATGGGGCCTTGATTCATACATAGCATGTCACTTCCACAAGTATGGTTGTCCTAATAATACATCACAAACTTCAAGGGGAGAAATTTCACACAATACCTCATCCGTGAAGGGCTTGATGTTGTATGGAAGGTGAGACTGTTCGCTCACATGAAGATCCTGGCCTTGGTGAAGCCACCCGATGGTGTACAGTTGTGTATGTGCTATGGTCGGTAAGCCCAGCTCCTTCATGACCTCTGCCGAAATGAGATTCTTTTGGCTCTAAATATTGACAATGAACTATAGCGGGGATCTCTTTACCCACATCTAGGATTGGAAGAGATTCTCCTCCTCCTCTGCATCTTCTGGTTCCTCCTTCTGGATCTTCGTGGTGGAAACGATGGCATTGGGCTCTGCATCGATAATCTGCTTCCCTTTGTCATTCCCCTTGTCAGGTTCTGACTCAGAGTCAGAACATGCATCTGATTCTGAAACCTTTAGCTCAGCCACTGGTGATTGCTTAGCCCGACACTCACTTGTGTTGTGAGTGGAGCTCTTATGGAAATCACACCACTTTCCTGTGTCCTTTTTTGGCTTCACGTCATTGTTCTTTGCTTGCAGCTTTGGCGGGGTGTCTTGGGCTGCCCTGCCTTCGCTTTGTCCTTTGTTCTGCGGTTTGGGGGCACCTTTCCCTTCCTTCAGATTAGCAGGTCCAAAATCTTGTTTCTTCTATTTAAACTTTTTCTCAACCTTGAAGGCATATCAGTATGTCGTGCCGAGCAAAGAGAAGTTCAGGAATTCTATTTCTTCCTAGATGTACTTGTGCAGGTAGCTGTGGTATTTGGCTACCAAATGCTGCTCTAAATCCCTCATACCCAACTTTGTGCGAAGGGTATGGAAATATTGGTAAACTCTGGCACGTCTTGGTCCCTTCCCTACCGCAACATGGTCCACTTTATGTATTGATCCTCATAGCTTCCACAGGGTAGTACTACTCCTTCATGGCATCCCAAAATGAATTCCAAGTGGGTGCAGCTGAAAATAGTGAGCCTGTACTTTCATCCTTCTTCTTGCAGCAGGTTTCTCACCAGTCCTTGACGTGGGGCGCTGCTTTGAGAAGAGAAAAAATAATCTTTTCCTGACTAGAAAAATCATGAACAGAAAAATAAGCCTCTAACAGATTTAACCATTTATCAACGGCATCTGCGTCTATCTGACCCTCGAATATGGGGATTTCAAAATTAAATTTTACCTTAAGTGGTGTGGCATTTCTAGAGTATTTGCTGGAAGTCAATGCATCGCCCCTGGGTAGCCGCTAAAGGATTTGTGCAAAGTTATCCATCGTCGCGTTCCTTTGTCACTCGAGGGCTTCTTCAAGCAATATTTTGATAGGATCCCCTGCCCCCTCATCTCTCTTTTCATCTGCCATGGGATGTCATTTGGATTTGTGAGGTTGGTCTTGTAAAGGTTCGACCAGTTCAAGCCCTAACTCCTTATATCCCGACCTCATTGGGAACATGCATAGAAAAACAGAGAAAAAAAATAAGACCGCTCTGATATCATTGATACAGATTTAAACAGGAATGCAACAAATTACATATATAACCATAAACACATAGATGCAATGGAAATAATACTTCATTTCATTAATGTAAAATATAGAAATATACTTACAAACATAAATGGAAATAAACCAGTTAGGGTGATGGTAGCTTATCTTTGAGAAGAGATGTGGCGGCTACATGCCTCTAAACTATCTTACAATGAGGCTCAAGGGCCTTTTAATTATTTAACAATAAGAGCAAACCCTAAACAACCAAAACCCTAACCCGAGGAGATGTAACACCAAGAGTTTATGGGCCCCGTTGGGGTGAGTTGGACAACCAACTTCCTGGGGTCATAACTTGGTCATATTATCTCTGTTTAACACGCATGATCACCCATTGGAAATATCTCTCCGATGACTACAACGGAAAGGATGATTTTAGATAGAAAATCGAGCGATAGATTTCCAAAAAAACATTGTTTAGGGCCTCAAAACAACTCCGGAAGTTTAGGACCCAGAAATCTGCTAAAAATAGTAAATTGTGCTACAATTAAGGAAATAGAAAAACTGAAAGAAGCAATGGTGGGGATCCAAGTGGAACTGGCAGGTGGCCAAAATATCCACCTGGATCAAAATGCAAAATAAAAACTCTAAAATATTTAAGTGCTTTGATTAACACATATGCCTGTTTACTTAGAATGTTGTTTTTTAGTTCAACGTCCCTCAATTCCCTACTAAAAAAGGAGATGGGTTGTTCTTGATCTACCTCATTCTTCTTGAAGTAACACACCAAAGATGGTGTGTTCAAAGGAGAAAGAGAAAATCATGAAATCCTTTAAAAAAATTGGACTAATGAGTATAGGTGCTTGGCCTAAAGCTCTTTTGATATCATTAAAATAATTGTTTTCTTGCTCAGTCCACTTAATCTCGCTCCCTTTCTTAATCATATTCCACATTACTTTTAAAATTTCTAAAAATTTGGAATAAAGTGTCTTAGAAAATTACTTTTCCTAAGAAATATTGCACCTCCTTCCTGTTTCTTGGCTGCTCAATATGTTGGATTGTTTTCACTATGTTGGGGTCTATCTGGATGCCCTTCTTTGATACTATGTTTCCCAACAACTTTCCTTCCTTCATGGTAAAATGGGATTTTTTTCCAGATTTATAGAAACTCTAAATTTCCCACACTTGTTAAAAAATGTCCTCAAATGTTTCAAATGGGTAGATTCAGATTTTGAGAAGACAATAATGTCATCTAGATAAATTACCATGAAATTATCTCTTTCATCAACAAAATTTATATCCATTGCGTGCTCGAAAGAAGCTTCGACATTCATGAGTCTGAATGGCATCTTGGAATACATGAATGTACCCCATGGCATGGTGAAAACATTTTTTTCCCGATATTTTCGGTCAACCAGGATCTGATTATACCCAAAAAACCAATCCAACATAGAAATCCTTTCTAAACCAACCACCTTCTACAGAATGCATCCATTTTTGGTAAGGATAATTACCTTTTAGCGATATTTCATTTAAATTTCTGAAATACACACTGGTGAATTTCCCCACTCTTCTTTCTCACTGGCACCAAGTTTGCTACCCAATTTGAAAATCTAAGTGGAACGATGTTATTTGTAGCTAATAGTCTTTTTACTTCCTTCTCAATTAGTGGCAAGAGCTTTGATTTGATCCTTTTAACTTTTATTTAAAAGGTTTCTCATCGTCCTTAAGTGGTATAGTATGTTGGATGATGGTCTGGTCATAAATCTTCAAACCTTCGTATCTCTAGGTGAATATATCGGTAAACTCTTTCAACAATTTTGCATATTTTGGTTTCTACTCCTTTTTCAAAGTATTAGAAACTTTGACTATCTTTAGGTCATTGTCAGTTCCAAAATTGTAATATTCCATTTCAACATCACTTAGCAGGATTATTGGCTTAATCGCCACATGATTAGAATCAAACAACCTTTCTAAATGAAGGAAGACTCTAGGGATTAGATTGTTACTTAATTGAATAATTTCATGTCCAGCCATAGTGTCTAAAAAGAATGTTGATTTAGAATTTTTATCTGTAGTTTCATCTTCATGCTTACCTATTGGAGTGCTGAGAAATTCATTTGTTCTTTCAAGAGATATTTTAATTTTCTTATTTTCTTCAAACACCTACCAGTGCCCTGTATTATCCGGAATAGAAGGCCTATGTCTAACATTGATCTCATACTTTTCATTGGGATAAATTTGAATTTTGAATGCACTGGTAGTCTTTGTTAAAGAGTTTGTGATTTCATTCTCCTCTCTTGATACCAGTGAGATTTCATGTTCAGAAAAGAAGTTAGAAAATAAATCCCATAACTAATTCCTATCCTCTCTCATTCTCGGATGATTAGTTTGATAGGTACCTTTGACTTGGTTCACAATCAGCTCCGAACGCCAAAAATGTGAATCTTCTTCACCTTTTTCTCTCTTAACAAATTTAGTACAATAATGAGAGGTTCATATTCTGCCACGTTATTTGTACAGTCAAAATACAATTTAAATGAATGTAATTGGCTTGTACAATCTGGTGGAACAATCCATATTCATGTTCCATAACCCTTCTCACAAGTGGAACCATCAAAATACAATTTCTAGACTTCATCTGATAATTTATGAAGTTGTTCTTGCTGAACAGTAGTTTAATTTTTTGATGATGTTTCTCCCTCAAAACAACAATAATTGAAGAAAATATGTGATCCTAATTCCATATCTACTACATAGATAGGATGATTATCTAGATGGGTTCTACTTCTCAACATATGCCATTTGGACTTCTCGATATAATCTTTTCATTTCACCAAACAATGGGATGGAAGCATAGGACATGTTCATCTGTAAAGTTCCTCCCAATATTGCTACCCAAGATCGAGATAACAACATGCCAAATCTGGCCAGAATGTCTGTTACTACTATATCCATCATCACAATTTTAGTAGGAAGCTGAGCTAAAGTGACAACTAAATCCTTTATCAGCCCTAGACATTTTAATTTTATCTAATCAAAAGAGAACAAATTTTTGTATGGTCCCATAATTCAGAGTCCTAGATGGTCCATGATTGACTTAGGCCTGAGGTTATGTGAAGATCCAGTCTAACATGGCATTATGCAAGATCATATCATATATATTCAGAATTACATAAAAAGGAGGAACATCATCATTTATGCTGGTGACATGTGGACCAACAAAAAATTCAGGAGCATCACCATCTAGTTTTAAATAATCTTGTGAATTTATGTTAACTTGATTGGTTCCTAAAATTTTAACCATAGTAAAAATTATTATCCTATATTGCTCAATTCTCATAAGTTCAACAAAAGGAATTGATACTTTCAACTTACTAATTTCATATTCCAAATTAAATGTTGACTGTGATTTTTTTGAATATTTTATCTCCTTTTTTTCTTCTTCTTATTTTCTTAGATTGTCCTTCTTAGGCTCCTCTAGTTTCTTCAATATCTCTTTTCTAGGTTCAACTTGTTTTTTAGTTGTTGTCTTTTGTGGTGGAGTCTTGATAGGCACATTCAGGCTCCTGAGATTGTACTTCCTTTGAAAGTAAGCTACTACATTATTATAGCCATGTTGATAAACTATTAAATCACAAATATTAATGTTGTTCTTCTCGCTTAAATATCCAGCAGAAAGGTCATGCTCTTCTTTGGTGGAAAATACTTGTGTATCTTTATCATCGAAACACCCAATCTAATGATGTTCTTCATCAATGAAATCCTCATCAATGAAATATTATGGAAAAGGAGGCCGAATAGTAAGATATTTTTCTTCAGGACCTTTCTTCTCTCTAGGACGAGTTTGAGTAGCCTGGGGTATTCTGAAATTTGGATTCCTAACTTGAGGTTTATTTTCAATTCTAGGAGGAGTTAATTTAACCACCAATTTATCCATTGTTTTCATAATCATATCAAGTTTTAAGTCAGGATTTGAAGATGATCCATATTTGAAACCTACTCTCCTTTCGGCCTTCATTTTTGCCTTCTTTGCCAACAAATTGGATTTTACCCCAATTGCATTATTCTTGCATTGCCTTTAAAGTAGTTGGATTCCTCTCATAGAGCTAATAAGCCAACTCAACATCAAAACCATAAGGGTATTATAACAAATCTAATCCGGGAGGGGTTTTTATCTCAGTTGGAATTGAATTATAGATCTTATTAAATATAGTTGTGAATTCTTGGGAAAATTCCCTTGGATTCCTTTTAAGAGCGTCATATTTGGGTAAAATCTGTTGGGGGTTTTTCTTCACCTCCCATCTAGCGAGAAAAAACTGTTCAAACTGCCAAAAATTATTCATACATGTTTCAGGTAAATATATGAACCATTTCTTTACCTCACCTGATAGATTTTGTACAAAAAGTCTCAATTTGACATCCTCATGGTCAACCTGCACTGGATCTATAAAGTCGTTAAGCTTGTCTACATGTTGTTGAGACGTATAATATCCAGTACCATCAAACTAAATCATAGTTTGTCCATAATTTATATGGAGGTCATGTATCTGAATTCAGGATCGAAAGGTGCATATCGGGCAACCATAGGGCTGAGATGTGAAACTACACTAACAACAGGAGTTAGGACAACAAATGTTAGAGGCACTAAGACTATTGTGATAATAGTTGATGGAATAGGATTTTGGACACCCACTGAGGGAAATGAGTAGTTGAGGCAAATAAATATGGGATAAAATAAGGAAAATTTTGATATCTAGCAACAGCTTCCTAAAGTTCCTAGGCTTTATGTTCTAATTTCTAAAAATGAGACCAAATCTCAAAATCTTGTGGTAATAGTTCCACTTCTAGGGATAGAGGGCCCAGGAGTAAAGGTCTCAATATTCGTTGGAAAGATAACAATATATGATAGACTAATTTTAGACTTAGATCTGAGTAAATTACTTTTAAATTGAATATCTAAAACCAAGTCTTCAAACGATTCAATATTTGTAGGTAGAAAAAAATACCTTTCTAAATTGACCATACTTGTTTCCTTAGGAGATTATTTCCTTAATAACTTTTCTGGGATTGACAAAATATGAGGTGGATTTTTATCAGCATTCCTCCAAACACTTCATATTGTAATGTGGAGTTTCCAGAGAAAACATCTTGTAGCCAAACTAATATACAAATCTCTATTTTCCCTCAGAGATCTGATCTTCAACAACCAAGTTGTTTGGGGAAAAAATATGCTTTTCGTTCCTCGACTGCGGTGCCAAAATGTTATCACTTATAGGAAACTCGTCTATGGGAAAACCTCCTAGGTAACCTCAAACCTCTTTTAAGTTGAAAGCTGGCCCTTCAACCTCGAGAGGGATTTCTCCTTAAAACTCAACTACTCTAGGTCACTGTAGTAGTAGGTTTTGCAATTGAGTTCTATGGCTAGATTTAGTTTGTAGAATGAAATTTGGTTGGGTTGTATATAAAACACACCATTGGGCATGGAGTCTAGTTTTATCAAATTATGCTACAAATCTAATGAGAAAGACGCAAAATAAGGGTAGCAATAACTCAGACAATTTTAAGAAATTTAGAAGAAGAAAATTGAAAAGAAAATAAAAATATAGCTGATAGGAACAACAAGTACTAATGACTGAGAAATATGAGAAAGGAGCATTAATTAATCCCAATCTCAGATACTAACATTTTTCATACATGAAGAAGATTTTTCATAACAAAGAAATAACAGATAGGGAACTAAAACACATGAATTTTCTGCAAATGCTCATCAAACTGTAATATATTTAACATCTGCGCAAATACACCAGAATGCTAATGTTTTTACAATAAAATCCAACCTTTTTCCTTTCTTCAAAAATGGACTTTATAGACATTACATCAACTGATCACACGATTATAGTCTCAATCTTAATTACAATAATCTAAAAGTATCCAATTATTCTAAGTTGATGCATGTGGAAAATAATTTTAATTACATAAAGTTTTTTCCAAAAATAAAATATATGTTGGAATATATGCTATCATATGGGCAAATAAAAGTACCTTTTAGAATATCTTCCTTGAAAATAGAAACAAGTCCCTGACTGATAGAACCAAATATTTGTTGGCAAATAGGTCGCTTTGCAAGTAGGTTAAATCCTCATCAAAATTGTTTTTCTGTTTTCATTCTTTTCCATCAGGTTTCTTGATGAAAATCATTGATACCACCATTGTCAGCTTCTATGTTTTTCTGGATTGAATATTTTTTTGACATAATGAATGTCATCATTTAATTTTTTTCATATTTTTAGAATTCACTGACAATGGGAATGTCAGCATTTTCACTTTCCAAAATTTCACTGACAATAGAGATGTCAACACTCACTACTACTTTCAAAATCACTAACAAACTGAATGTCATCTCTTCCATGTTTTGTTGTATAGAAAAATGGTGTTAAGTATATTGTCAACGATAGAGGAAAAACAATGTTTCTTAATTTCATAACCAAAATTTTCAAAATGACCCAAAGCCTCCCAGCCAAGGGTATTGGCTTCTTTAAGAAGCACATCCACCTTCTCCATCATTTGTTTCTTGTTTTGTGTTGTCTCCATAGGACCCTTTCTTATATTTTCTTTGTCCTTGCTTTTCTTAGATCCCGTAGTCTTATTTTTGTTGATGATGAGTTCCTTCAATGACACATTATCTACATCAATTACCTCCTTGGCTAAATCTAGGTTGCTTCTGTGTTTAGTTTTATACCTTAATTTGTTTGTTGGCCTTGTATGGGGTCTTTTGCTACCTTTAAAAATTTCATCTAGTTTTTCCTCATCTTGGGTGTCAAATTCGACCTTCTTGCCTTTAACAATTTCTAATGTAGTTGTGTTTGCCTGTGAGTCTTCAATAGGTGGACTCACGACCTAGGGTTGATTGATATCAAAAGGTAAGTTTACAAGAGATGCAAGGTCTAGTTTACTGACCCTGACACTCTTTCTTTGGTAGACTTTGGGATTTTTAGGGCCAGAGGATGTAGAAGGGACCTCTATGTTTTTCTGGCTAGGAGTTGGCTCGACAAGGGCCATTTCTTGAATCGTTTCCCATTTTTAGAATTCTTTTGCCTCCCTCTTTGATTTTTAGGGGGTTGAGGTTGAAAAACTCCAGAAAATAGGAAGTATCTCTAGATTCTCCCTACCTTGGCCAACTGGTTTTCAATTAGAAGTTTAATGAGGGCTTTATAGTAGATAAACTAGGGAGAAGGGTCAGTTCTAGCTCTAAAACAAGATTCAATATGCCTAAGACTCTCTAGTAGATAGAAATAGGCATTCATTATAACCTAACTAGCCAAATGTTCAACAAAATGGAAATGATAGAGGTTTACCTGATTTAATCTTCCTTCATAAGTAAAATATTGTTGAAAGATGTGAAGCAAACTATGCCATTTGTCTTGTAGCCAGTCCATCTGAACCTCAGTTCTCCAATTGTGATTCTTGATTTCCTCCTTTAGAAAGAAGGGAACATCGACCCCTGCCAACACATGGTTTCTAAAAATTTGTTCTCTATTTGCTGGCAAAGTTGTGGCCTCTGAGATTAGCTGCTTTGCAACCATAAAGGAGAGCCCACCAACTTCCACCCACCCAGTTGGAGTGCATGACGGAGCCACGACATCGTGGTAGTCGAAGCAGCGGTGGAAAAACTCACTCCAACCGGCTTGCTGAAACTACTACTAGATATCGGGATATATGTCCAACAAATCTGGTGCTTTGGGCTCATCCCAGTTAGCTTTGCCACCTTTCCCCATCATAGTCTTTAGCTAGAAACTGAAAGCTCTAGGATTTGATCTTGGATCCTTACAGGAGAAACCAAACAATATCTTGCCTATTGTTAACAAATAAAAAACACAGTAACGAAAATTACAAACGAAAAGGCAAATTTAGAAAATGCAAATGAGTTTAACAGTAGATAAGGGAAATCATTCTGATATGGAAAAATTATTACGATTTGGAGGAGACATGTTTTAACCCATGATTATTCATCGAACCATACACCGATAGCAGTGGATAAATTTATGATTTAACCTCATACTTAACCGTGGCACGCTTTGTAGATCTCATCATTAATGCTGACGTGGTCAATGTAATTCCACATTTTAAATTTTAAAATTGTTTTCGGCGCTGACAGTTGGCCTAGCGAATTTATTGAAATTTTGATGAGCCTGTTGTCAGTGAATTTCTTCAGAAAAATATAATCAGAACACCTAAAACACTGATGGCCCTGCTATATATGATTTCCCTGTTTATTACAACTAAAATGCTTACACTGAAACTGTCAGCATTTTTTTATTTTTTTTTTAAACAAACTTAATGTGATAACATGACCCTATAGAGCATAACCTGTATGATGATCCATTGTTTCCTAACACTGAGAATAACATGTAAGATTTGAGTTTAGAATATGATTCAATTGCAATTGATGTTTCTCCATCTTCAACACACTATTTGTTGTGCCTTGATGTGTACGGTGAGTCGTTTACACCAACAATTCCTCTTATTTCTTTAGATCTCTATACTGTGTGACAAAATCGCTACTGAAATTATATTGCATCAACTGGAATTAAGTATTATAATTGTTAATTAATTTATCCGTTTATTGCTATGACAACAATGAATTAATCACACTGCAACCTTCACAAATGAAAATACCTCGGAAGATAAACTAGAAACTGAGAAAATACTGGTACACACACAAAAAAAAATATAACACAATTATTTTTGGACAAAAGTCCCCGAAAAAAACCAATGTGGGAAAGCCATTGCAATAGTTGATGGCTTTTATTATTAAGAAATAGTGAGAAAATTCTAAGTACAATAAATGTCACCAAACTAGTGAATCTACCCAAGAGAAATACTGCTAAAAATATTTTGAGGGATTTTAACCTCTCTCCAAAGAAATCCGGACACTTTCTGACCTCTAAAAATCTAGTCGTCCAAACTGGTCAGTGTAAGATCTACATCACCCTATGTTGCCTTCTAGACGTTCTTCCTAAATCAGATGCCAATCTAGCTGTATTTCTCGTTACTAGCTGGGAAAATGCTTCTTTGGTCCTCTGGAAAGTATTCCCAGCCTCTCGAACTAAATATGTCTTTCCCTTCAGCTAAATCAAACTTCTCATTTGAGGCTTTGTGCTACCCCCTGAAGAATATTTTTGGCCTCCTCTTTTTGACTCTCTAGAACTAGAAAACTTCCTCTAGACTCACTGTCTTTGCCCCTCTGTATCTCTACATCCCCTCTTTGGCTCGAAATCTTCTAACGCAATGTTGTTGCTCTCTAGAAAGTCGAACTTCCCAAGGAAATTGATCTCAAGTGTGTTCCTCCATCTCCCCATCAAATTCTTCTTATGACCTCCAATTGGGACTCCAACGACCAAGATTAAAACTTAATCAATGGATGAGATCATTTCCTAGTTGTTCCACACGAGTTTTTAGAGAAATCTCACCTTCCTCAATTAATTGTTGTTAATTAATAATTTTTCCTACGTTAGGCTTAGGGAAAAAATTAATTATTGATTAATTAACTTAATTAAGGAATTTCTAGGTGGATTTTCCTGAAAACGTTTTTGGGTTTAGGAGTCCTAGTGTTTCTTGGCCTCTCTGACCACTGTTGAGACTAGAATGCCATATGATGCTACAAAAAGTAACACCCCATATTAGTGAGGAAGGTGTTCTAGTTTCATACTGCTACAACACCTTGTCTTTGCATTTCCCTCTATACACATTGTTGATGTCTGGCCATTGTGACTGCCTACCACCCACCAACCACTGTGCGAATTTGATTTTGCCTCTTTGTTTCAGTTGACATTTCTATACCATTTCCAAATATACATCTACACTAAAACTCCCTCTCAACTGTTGTTGTTGCTACTGCAAATGAGAAGCATCCAAAATACTTAATCAAATGTGTCTTTTTGTTGCATCTATCTCCTAAGCATCTAGATACAACTAGCATTTACACTATCCACTAAGGAATCTACATTGTTGTGTACTCTGTTATTGAGCCTCCTTCTCTAATGTCAAAATTGCTATGCATTCCTCAATGTATGATTGCAACTAATATGCAACTATCAATTTGGAATCTAACTTCATCAACTAACAGTGATCCTCCTACTACTAAATATTGTGGGCCCCTATAGCAAGGTAATTATTCATGAGGGAACACAGACTGATGCTCACCTTAATTGACCCTGCCCAAATATATGCACAACTATGGGACTATAGCTCCATATTGCCCCACCTCACTCCTGGAGGTATAGATGCAAACATGGTTAAGTCTTCCTCCAATCTGGAGGACAATTTGTCTATCTCTGTGAATGCATCTGCTTGGTCCTTCTTCTCCTACATTCCCTTCTTCCTTTGACGACACTGAGTATTGTAGTGGCCAAATTCGCCACACTCGAATCACTTGAACTTAGATAGGTCCTTCTTTTTCTTCTTCTCCCCCTGTGAACCTTGTCCCTGACTAGGAACCTTTGATGCAAGGGCCACATTATCTTCCTCCTTCTTACCTTTCAATCCCTTATGGTTTCTTTCGCTAGTGGAGGTATTCACTAGTGCTCGCCTCATCTCCTCCCCCTGTCCTACCTAGGTAGAGTATCTCATCCTAATATTCCTTCAATGAATATCTCCCAATCCTTTGAGACATTATTCAGTGCCAAACACACAAGCTCTATGTCTTGAGGCGCCTCTCCCACGATTGAAAGTTGACCCCATGTTTCCTAAATTCTGGTGAGAAAGGGATTAATTTCATCACCCTTATACATCTTGATGTTTCTCAGCTTATCTTTCAGGAACATCTTTAGCTGCTCAGAAGGATTCTGGTATAGTTGTGCAAGAGCATCCCACATCTCTTTAGTGGTGTTGTTTTTAGAAATATGTGAGACTATATGGCCTTGGATTCCATCTAGGATCATCCGCTTTGCCTTGGCCATTTATTTCTTGTACTCTTTTAACTAATCTGCATCGGTCGGTACTTCCACAACGCTCTTTGCAAAGGTTTTCAGGCCATGCTCATCTAATGGGAAGGACATCCTGGCCTTCCATATGACATAGTTGGAAGCTCCTCCTAAACTATCCTAACCTCTAAGCCTAGTCATGTCCCTCTTCGAAACTAGAATGGAAATATCCCTCTTTCTCCTGCTCGACAATTGATTCTACTATTCACACTCCCTTTTGGAGTGAGAAAATATTCTTGTAGCTAAGAGAAATTTCTCCTTGTGTGTGAAATTTATCTTCCACCTAGCATTGATTCTTCTCTATAAACTAATACAAAACCCTTTTGAAACCAAACGAGGAATCTTCTTAGCTAAAATATGAGCTACTAGTTCTCCCTCTACCTGCTAAAATCACTCAATCTGGAAATCCGATTTTTTATGCAACCTTACACAAAATAATTGAACTTCCCAACAGTTTAAACTACCTGGCTAGGCATTGCGCAACCCCTTAACATTCGTCCCAGTGTTCCATCTAAACAACAAATTTTCTTCTTCTACTTTTGAGCTTCCCTGTCTGATCAAATTTTCTCTGATACCATGTGAAAATTTTTCTACTTAAATTCTATTGTAGCAACAATAATTAATTCTTCTAATTGTTAATTAATTTAGTAGTTTATTGCTACGACAATAATGAACTAATCACACTTCAATATTCACAAATAAAAATATTGCAGATTATAAACTGGAAACTGAAAAAAATATTAACACACACACAAAAAATATATCACTGTTTTTTTGGACAAAAGTCCCCAGAAAAACCCATTGTTTTAAAATTAGTGTAGTAGTTGAGGATTTTTATTATTAAGTAGCAGTGAGAAAATTCTGAGTACAATAAATGTCGCCAAACTGGCGAATCTACCTAGGAGAAAAACTAGCAAAAATATGTTCAGGGATTTTACCCTCTCTCCGAGCAATCCCGACACTATCTAACCTCTGAAAAGCTAGTCGTACAAACTGGTATCCATAGGATCTATGTCACCCCTACGTTTCCTACTAAATTTTCTTCCCAAATTAGCTGCCAATCTAGCCATCTTGCTTTTTTCTGACTAAGAAAATGCTTCTTTGGCCCTCTGGAATGTATTCTTGGAGTCTAGAAATGAAGAGGTCCTCCCCTTCAGTTGAATTGAACTGCTCACTTAAGGATTTGCACTTCCTCTACGCTTCCTCCTGGAGAATATTTTCGACCTCCACTTTCTAACTCTCCAGAAATGAAAACTTCCTTTGGACTCACGTTCTATGCCCCTCTCTATCTTTTCATCCCCTCTCTAGATTGAATGCTTTTGGAAGAGTGTTCTTGCTCTCTGGAAAGTCGAACTACCCAAGGAAATTGATCTCAAGTGTGTTTGTCCATCTACCCATTAATTTCTTCTTATAACCTCCGGTTGGAACTCCAACGACCAAGATTAAAACTTAATCAATGGTTGAGATCATTTCCTAGTTGATCCATGTGAGTTTCTAGAGAAGTCTCACCTACCCGAATTAATTGTTGTTAATTAATCATTTTCCCTAAGTTAGACTTATGAAAAAATGTATTTACTAATTCATTAACTTAATGAAGGAATTTCTTGGTGTATTTTCGTGAAACCTTTTCTAGAATATAGAGTCCTAGTGTTTCTTAGCCTCTCTGACAATTATCGAGACTAGAACACCATCTGATGCTACAAAAACTAGCATATTGTTGGCCTTTATTATAACCAAGTATATGATGGTGTTGTTTCATGATTATAAGATAAGAAGGTTGAAACCATTGTGCATGATGTCTTTAATACACATATTTAATAAGCGAGGAGGGATATCTTACAATTATAAATGTTCAAGGATGTCTGATTCATCCTAACTCTTAATCTATGAAGAGTCTCATGTGTTAAATTTCAAACCTGATCAAATCAGCAATTACAACTACTATCATTCTATTGACAATGTTTTCATTAATACATCCAATGATATTTGTTTTTATGTGATTGTTGACTTTTCTAAACCACCAAAATTCGATGATCATCATTCGAGAGTTTAGAGACTTGTTAAGAGGATAAGGCACTTCAACATTTTTTGATTGTTATGTCAGGTCCTCACAATATTGAAATGATCCATGAACAAGATCAAATTATGTCTTTTCATCAGATTCTTTCCCTAGTTCTCTTTCATATAATGAATCCTCATCTTTGAATGATTTTCAGGCCTCTCATGTTCATCATTTTGAATTTCATGATAGAATTGTTGACTAGTTGGAAAAGTCTTATCTGGCAACCTCTACTTCTAATAAAAAGTTTCATTTTTATCTTGATCTTTCTATTAATCAAAATGTGGATGAATGCACATGTGTGAGAGGTTTTTAGGATTTTCATGATCATCATTTGTTTTATCACGATATAGTTGCGGCTTGTCTATAAAATTATTTTTTGGTTAACTCTTTTGCATGCATGTGTGACCATATTTACCATGTGCAATATTTTTCAGGTAATTCTCTTTAATTCTTCACATTATTTCATGTTGGTGCTAATCGCTTACACATTTGTGTTTGTAGGTCATAGGCATCTCCTTTGGCTGCATTGGAAGCTTGATTTCACTTAATCCTAACCTTCTTCCCAATTAGACTAGGATTTAGGTTTAAGATAGTCTTGTTTGTTTATTAAAACAAATTTTCATGATTGTGTAAACCTGCCTTCAATTTTCATTTCGTTTTGCATTGTTTGTATATGCATTCTAAGGTTCTTAGTTGCATTTAGCTTATCATATCACATTACATTTATCTTTATTCCCTTTGAATAATTTCCTTGCATTGCATTATATTATGCATCTTCTTCTAATTTAAGTCTTGTCCTTTGCATATCTCCGCAAGCATGTATATAATGATTTCACAGAGAGCTTCCATCATTCTCCCTTATCAATTCAATTTTCTTGTTTGGAGCACTGAAATCCCATCCAATTTTTGTGTGTGGTTGGTGCGGTCACTTCAAGAGGTAGTCACTTACAAATACCGGTATTGCAACATGGTCCCTTATGTTTATACATGACTCTATTTTATTAACAAGGAAAATATGATTGGATACTAGTGTGGAACTCTAATAAGTTCATAAGACCAACACAGCTAACCTAAAGTTTATTTCCAGTCTAGTCCTGGAAGTTTAATTGTGTTTTCATTGTCCACATGAAAGTCAGAGACGTGATGTATAAATATGGTATGAGGACACACCTAACTCAATATATTTTCATTTTTGTCAAAGAAGAAACAACCTCTCTTGCCCATAAAATAAGACACGATACCTCTTTCGCCCTGGTGCAATAAAATTCTGAATAAATTATGCCAATGTGCATCCAAAAGAAAATAAAATAAAGCATGAAAGAAGATAAATGCTTCCTGCGTAGAAGGGTGATGCATGCAACTTCAATGGGGTACTGAAAAGGTCTACTAACAATGAAGCAATGGTTGTGATTTCTTGAGTGAATTTGTTGGGGTATTGAACAAGCTTGTTGTCAGCAAAGAAACACTAGAAACTTCCTTCAAAATTCTGAATATAATAATCCCTTTGTCATGTTCTCTATATCATTGTTAAATAATAACATGTGTGAGATTTTGATAAGGTATTAAAGAATAACATGACCTAACTATGGAACAGATGGATGGTAGACCCACAAACGGTCAAGAAACTCAAGTAGTATCCATAATGTTCAATCTGATAATTGTTCTTTTTTTAAGACTCAATCCATTAAAGGGACCAAGGTATAGATGATGGATTCTTCCAGTGGTTCGACATTTTTTGTAGCGTCTACAACAACACCTAAATCTTTTTGACACTATCCAAATTTGGATCCCCCTTTGTTATTCAAGTATCAAGGGTTAGGTTCATGATTTGAATTGGATAGATCACCCAATGCCTTAGCCACCATTGAAACCTATAAATTGATCCTTTCTTTTATTTCCATCAACTATATTAGGGACTAGGAATGTTGCACTTCTAATATACCTTTAAAACCTAGATTATGGTGTGCATCTTTTGGTTTTAGTTTCCATGAACATTCACTAATTTTTTCAATGGAATTATTATGCTAATGCATCACATTTTGTACCATTTTCATTTTAGTCATCAAGCCAATCTATGTACTTGAATGTTAAGGCCTTATCAATGCATTTAATTATAGCAAGAAAGGATCAATTTGGGTTTGCCTAGGTCAAATTGAGAAAATTCAAAAAAATTACATCAATAGACAACTTGGAGGGAACTAACTGAGGTGACGTGGCTCTTATAACTTAGTTAGCTCAGTAAATTTGACTTAGATGGCTTGGAGTTTAGTTATGCATGTGTGATTGTTAATTTATAGCATTCTAGTTCAATTATTTCTAGTTGTGCTCAGTTAAACTAGTTATAACAGTTGACAGAACTAGTTGGAGGGCAGTTGTGTAGTGGGACAACATTCTAACTTAGAGATAATCCAATTAACTAATCAATCAATGGAAAAAATCTCATGCATGGAAGGAATTGGAATTGCTCAATTGTGGTGGAGATTCCAAGGCAATGTAAAATGAGTTGTAAACGTTTTTTGAGTGTACATGCATTACATGCAATCCGTGATCAATCCTTGGGAATTTCACAATCATTTTGGAGGAAATTCCTAAACAATAGGGTCTAATTTCCACAGGATTTGCACAAGGAAATAGGGGCCTTGGAAATAGTTGGCTAAGTTTTAGCCAAAGCTTGTTCATTAAGTAGGAGAACAATTATTCTTTTACAAGTTGAGCTCAGAGTTGTAGCTAGTAATTCTAATAGTTTTTCAATTCATTGATTAATGAAAATAGGTTTGAGGGGTTTTTCCCAGTTGGGTTTCCCTAGAAATCATTGGGTATTTGTGGTTTTTCTTGTTGCATGTCTATGCATGCTATTAAAAATTGTGAATTTCATTCCACATAAAGTAGAATTGTGTCTCTTGATTTTAGATTAAATTTCTTGAGTAGTTACAACTCTATCAAATTTCTACATGTTATCAGAGAAGGATTCACATTAGAACAAGAATTTCAAAGTTGTTCCTCAACAGGTTCGAATTTATAGCTTCATTGTAGCAGGATTTCCTCAGAGTTGGGAGAATGGCCTTCAATGGACTGAGATTAGATTATTCCTTGGTAGGAAAATTTAATTTCATTATCTAGAAGGATCACATGGACACAGTTCTTGATGACAATGGATTGTTGGATTATATCAAGACAAACATTCCAAAACCAAGATCAACTGATGCTCAGAACCTAGCCCAATGGAAGAAATTTGTAGCCAAAGCGAGTAGAATAATCTTGGAGGGAGTGAGAGACCACATTGTCTCAAATATCCATGGCAAAGAGACACCATTTTCCATGTGGAAAGCACTGAATGAGCTATTTGAACATAGTAGTGACCATAGAAAAATTTCCCTGAAAGACAAACTTTGAAACATTAGGATGCAAAAAAATGATACTATTCCACAGTATCTCACCAGATTTACACAAGTTCGAGATGAGCTTGGAGGGGTTGGTGTGAATGTTGTATAAGATGACCTGGTGAGCCTAGCTCTTTTGGGCCTTCCAAAATCCTGGCAAAGCTGCCAAGAATCTGTGAATGGAAGGGAAAAATTATTGAATCGGGAACACTTATGGTTCGATTTGGTACAATAAGAAATCACACAAATACTAGAGATGGAGGTTCATTCAAGAGAGAGGATGAAGAGAATTTTGCATTCGTTGGCAAGGGAAAGAAAGGACAAGAGAATAAATATCAAACCAAACCAGAATCCAGCTAAGGGGGCATGAAGAAATACTTGTCCAAAATAAAATTCTTCAATTGTCATGAATTCAAGCACTAAGCTACAAAATGTCCACGCAAAAAGTAGATCAAGAAAAACTTAGGAGGACCAGAAGGTGAAGCATTAGCTTCACAGTTTGACTTAGACTTCATGTTATGAAACCAGCTCAAGAAAAGAAAGAAAAGATAGATCAACGCCTTAGAATTCAGCCTCTTCGAGGGGGTAACCTCCTTTACATTACATAAATGAACAATTCTTGGATGATACAAATGAAAATACCTCCTTTCTATATATAGGAGTCTAAGGGCTCATAACATAATCAGAGCC
>APFE031293744.1:1192-14848 GCA_000404065.3 Pinus taeda
AGGTATCAGAGGGAGGTTGAGTATTCTGCAGAGGTCAACTTCTCTTGAACATATCGGCGGCACGACAGTGGACTTGGCAGTATTTGACATCAAATGGTCAGGGGTCATGGTGACAAGGCAATGAGCAGATGAGTGGTCAAATAGGATAACCGAAACCCATGGAGGCAAGTGTAAAACAAGATGAGATGTCCCCACCCAGACACGAATGCAGACAAGTGCCATGTTCAAGAGCGACATACTTCCGACACGACGATAATTGTGGTTCCTTTATTCCCCACCATTCCTGGCGAGTACCCCGGTTATTTTTGGATGACAAGCTTGACGGGGATAGCATATGCTTGAGAGGCATCATTTTGATGGAATCTGATGTCATTAAGTTTTAACGAGTCTGACAAAGGAAGAACTCAGCAACTTTTCATGTTTAGAGAGTTTGAAAAGACAGCGGAAAAGGAAACTCCAGGGTGTCCTTTTTCGTAAAGTTGTGTCTCTCGATCCCGAAAAAGTATAAAACAATGCTCGAAAGAACCGCCCGATCATTATGATCGAGGAGTACTTTTCATAAGTAGTGATTCCGATTTGAAAAAGTAAAAAAGCGATCAAAACCACGTCGCTTCGTGACCGTTAACGAACCGGAAACAACAAGGGTCCGACAATCATTTCGTTTTTAAACGGTCGGAAAAGGGTTTAAAGACGACCGCCTCTCATTTCCGTTTAACGAGTTGAGAGGACCAACTCGGTATTCTTTTCATGTTTAGAGAGTCAGAAAAGAGCAAAAGATGACTCCAAAGTGACTTTTTCGTGTATTTACCGAGTCCGAAAAAATATAAAATACAACTTGTTTCGCCGGCAAAGCTGCACAAACACCTGTCGCTGTGCAAGAAACTGGCGTAAAATCCATTTTCGACACAAATATTTATAAAAATATCCATAAAATGACTTTTAAAACCTATTTAGGGGTCAAAAAGTTATAAAATGGTGAAAATGGTAAAACAAAATTTCTTTTCACTTTTACCTTTGGAGAGCGACATTAGGGCTTTTGGTGTGCGATCTTCAATCGGCGATTGTGATAGATCCAGTTGACCATTCGGAGTGCCGTAAGTGTCAGGTAAGAGGTCTCGTCTTTTGCTCCATTTCTATCCGTTTGAAATTTGTTTTAAATTTCTTTTTCATCCCCTATAGGGAGGATTTCCAATTTAAGGGTTGCGCCCATTGGCGCGGGTTTCGGGCACGGACCCGCGCCAATGGGGCAAATTTTGCAAAGGGCATGTGCCCATGGGCGCGACTGTTTTAGAAACAGTCGCGCCAGCGGCCGCGCAGGTTTTTTGGTGATTTTTCAACAAATTTAAACTAATTTTTCCACAATTTCAAGCTATACAAGGATTTAATTCATTGTTTTGGGCTTGTGTTTGCAGGAAATACGCGAAAATGGTGATCGTGTGGAAAGAATGAGAACATGACCAAGTGGACACATTGGCCTTAGCAGATGAGGACTGCATGGAGGCTCTTAGAGCATGTGGGCTCAAAAAGTATTTCCTGCTATCCTATTTGCGAGCTCAGCCAGAGCTCTTACATTATTTGGTCAACTTGTGGGATGTACAAGAACAGGTGTTCCAAATACGGGACCAAGTATTGGAGTTAGACGTATCTAATGTCTACTTCCTTACTGGATTGCCACGATGGGGGCCAGTGCCTCGACTGACCGGTAGCAGGCCATTTGGAGAGAAGATGGATGAGGTGAAGGCCCGAGTTTTCCTAGGTGCAAGATACGGGTAGGGTAGGTCGAAGGTGGATATCCCCATCATCTCGGACTTAACACTTAGAGCATTGCTGTTCACCATCACACGAGCTGTGGGGGCACAGGCACCCCACAAAGCTACGAAGAACCATCTGATCCTGGCGACAGAGTGCCTTAGTATGACAGTCTTCAATTGGGCATCAACAGTGATGACCAATATGAAGAGGAAGCTGACCAAGGCCAAGTAGGGAAAGCTGCAACAATTCAGATATGGATCCATCTTGGTGACATTATTCTTGGAATGCGTGCCAATCTTCCAGGGCCAAGGGGCTTTTGTTCCTAACCCAACACCTTGAGAGCCGAGGATGGCTCGATGGGTGACACTGATGCCGAGGGGTGGTGGCGGTCAACAAATGTCTTTTAGACCTGAGTTTTCGGGGTGGCGTCACCGCCAACTGATTGTGGTGGAGGACTGGCTGTATGTGGGGACAGACTTCACCGGAGACCCTGACCTCCCTCTGCCGGAGGGAGAGGATTAGGACGAGGAAATTGGTATGATCTCATTTTTTGATTTTGTGTTTTTATGATTTTTTTTTTTGAGTACATGCTTGTCTTAATGACCTTTATATGCATATGTAGATGTTGGCCCAGAGCGTCTGGCTGGCATGTCTCCCACTGCGAGGAGACACCTAGCAGCAGCAGTAGCAGGAGGGGATCCTCAGGAGGAGGGCGGTGACAGAGGAGAGCTTATTCAGAACCTCGAGGCTATCACTTGAGGGATTCCAAATTACGCTCGGCTAGCGGATGTCCCGCTAGTGTACCAGAGGCACACGGTGGGGGTACCCACTCGCAACCACCGACTCCTGAGACGTTTAGTGCGAGCGGTGATGTGCTACCATGAGAATCACCGGGACTAGATATCTAGGCGTTTTCTTTTTATGCATATTTTTTGAGAGACATGTTGTCTCCAGATGTATTCAGACAAACATGTATTATTTTTTAATGATGCATGGGGTGCAAACATTTTGGACACACACACATATATATACATACATATGTTTTATGGTTTATTGTACTTTATGCTTCTTGTATTATGTTGAATTACATGTTATGCAAATTCCTGTCCAACACATAATTAGCTAATGCATTGGTTAACGTATTAAGTCGTCTTGGAATATGTTGATAAGTAATGAAATCAAAATCCCTTTCTAACAGCTTAACACAAAAATACAATCCTAAGATCCGATGATCTCTGACGGAATAACGCCCGTTGAGTTGGTGGACAACAAGCTGAGAATCCAAGTTCACAACCAATGTTCGAATGCCGAGGTTAATTGCCTCAGCCAATAATTCAATCACAGCACTATACTCAGTGACATTGTTCGTTGTACAACCTAGACAGAACCCTTGAATGTCTACTAACTCACCATGAGGATCGTAGATCACCCATGCCGCAGATGACAAGTTGCGTGTACTGCAGGAGGCACCATCAGCAAAACGAACGTAAGGTGATCCAGACATCTGTCCAAGAAGCAAAAAGACACAATAAGCGGAAATCGCGCCGACACACCAAGACAAAAACCTGAAAGCACACGTATGTACAAAAATTAAAGTGCACGCATGATACTTGGTTTAAGTCAAGCCCATTTCGGGACTTGCCCCATCGCACTATTGCGTAACGATCCTAGATCATGTAGGCGTCGTCTCGGCCTGTTTGATAAGATGATCAACGACACCGATGATCTGTCCATGCCCCCCGGCCAAGTGAGGGTTACAAGCTAGAGGATCAATTCCCCCTTGTGCAGAGGGACCGAGGGTCGCAGCAATGTGCAATGAGGATTCATAACGAGTAGAAACCAAACCAAGCGAAGCAAGGTTTGGAGGTGGGAGTGAAAAGGCACCCATGAGGGCGGGATCTTTGAAGAGCCCGACTCCCACACTCTTGAAAGGGATGGAGGTATGCTCCATGAAAGGCACATTTCGTTCAGAAGAGGAAGCGAAGAAGGAGAGCTGGTCTACCGTGACAATTTTCCCTTGGTGAGGGAAACGAATGACACGGAAGAGGGACGAAGCCACGGCATGCATGGCATATGTCCAGCTCCGGCCCAGATATTCCTTTGTTCAAGTCGTTACATGAACGGGAATGGTTCCAGCCATGAACACTTGGGAACCAAAGGGAGAAGAAGACGAAGATGGATTGGCCACCATTTGAGTCTGTTGAGAGGGGAAAGGTTCTTTCAGAACCGAAGGAATCCCAGGAGCGCCTTTCAATAAATGACTAACCTCGGACCGGCTTGGGCAGTCTTTGGTATAGTGATCCTCATCACAGATAAGACAAGGATACTTTGGTTTACGCTTGGCTCCTTCCTCAGGAGGAGGTTTGGAGGAGTCCTGTTTGGGTTGCTCAGATTTATTCTTCGCTTTCCCCTTTTTCTTTCCTTTCGAGGCTTTGTTCGCCATGGTGGACTGAATGGTGTTGACCTCGGAAGTAGTCCTAGAATTAGAACCACCCTGAGAAGTGTTTTCGTTTGAAGCATTCAATTTTTGCTTCCCAGGGTTCAAGGATGATTTCTTCGACGACGGATTTACAGAGCCAATAACCCCGTCAACAGATGGCTTTGGTGTAGCTTTGGATGTACCGTGTCTCGGGGCATCAGGAAAATACTCATATAAAGTATTTGACTAAGAATAAACTAAGTCAAGGTACTGAGCATGCGTGATAGCTTGCTCTTCAGTCACACAAGCTCCCATTGCAATGTCCCATGCGATCTTAGGGACAAAGGAAGTCGTGAACCAATCAGTGAGGAGTTGATCAGGAATCCAGAACTTGATCAACCAGGGATGCCGTCTCCATTCATGTATATGATCAGAGATGTGCGTGGCCGTGTCCTGTTTAAGAGACGTAAGGAGATGCGTTCTCGTCTCATACCGAATGGGTAATTAAAAATGAGTGAGGAATGCCATTGCCAATGAATTGAAATCTTGAAAAGACGCACGGGTCAATTCAATGTACCATTTAACAGCCGAGCCGGTGAGAGTCCTTTGGAATAGGCGGAGCCGGATTGAATCGTCAAGCCATGAATTCGACGAGCACCAAAGATGATAAGTCATCACATGGGCTTGAGGGTCCTCTCCAGCTTTGTTGTCAAATTTGGGAAAATCGCCACGTATCTTAGTTGGAACCGGCGGCCAGTGTGGATTATGCAAGATAGGATCATTGGTTAATTTAGAAACATCTGGCAGTTCCAACGTTGCTAAGAATGGAAATTGAGGATTGAAGGACATCTGCGGTTGTGGATATGAGGTAGGGCCAGAGTTCCACCGAGTTGCTGGTTGTCCCCACTGACTCTGTCTGGATGGACTAGGCCTAGAAGGACCCTATCCGTAGGGACTCTGTCCATAAGGGTTATATCCATAACCAGACGGTTGGGTCTGGATATGCCCCCCAGCGCCCCATTGGTTACCAAACTGACCTGCAGGAGCAGCATTTGGTTGTTGGTAATTTTGATAAGGAGCGACCTGTGGCTGTTGATAATTTTGATACGGGGAAAACTGAGCTTGCCCCTAGGGTTGCTGGTATTCATACGGTTGCTGGGCTCCATATTGAGCCTGGGGACCAGGCTGTGCTTGGTAAGAAGGTTGGGATTGAAACCCACCTTGCGGCTGGAGACTAGTTTACGTCTGGGGCTGAAAACTGGGTTGAGCTTGAGAAGCAGGAACCATCTGCATGCTCGGTTGAGTAGACCCAGAAGGATGTCCTTGGGACGACTGCGGTTGGGCCATCTGGCCAGAAGGTAGCCCTGGTTGAGTTTGGGATGGACCTACTTGCCCAAAAGGTTGAGCTTGCTGGGTGTTAGGTTGTACTTGTACAACCGAGGGTTGTCCTTGCGCGCCAGATGGCTGACTAGGCTGAGTAGTGGGCTGGCCTTGCTACATGTAAGGTTGACCACCCTACCTAGAAGCGTACCCTTGCTGGATTCCAGGTTTTCCTTGTTGTGCGTAAGGTTGTCCTGAATTCCCGTAGGGTTGACCCGAAGGGTATCCCTGCTGGACTCCAGGTTGTCCTTGTTGAGCATAAGGTTGTCCCGGGTTTCCAGAGGGTTGCCCAAGATAGGTAAAAGGTGGACCACCATAGGCCGAAGTTTGTCCTTGCGAGCCTCCAGGTTGCCCTGGATAAGTTTGGCCATAATACTGCTGCCCGTAATTAGGCTGCATGTAGGATGGCTGACTTTGGTACGATGGTCCTTGGTACGGCTGCCCTTGATCCGGATGGATTTAGCCACCACCATAACCAGTGGTACCCCAAGCGACATTCAATGGAATTTAAACCTCAGCAACGGGCTTGGCTGGCAAGGAAGTGTACAAATGATGACCTATAGGGTCATAATAAGGGCCTTGCGTGCCTGGATTTTGGACAGTATGCAAATATTGAGAATATGCCCCCCCTGCTGGAATGGCACCAGAAGAAGGTGGGGCACTAACAACTCTGGCTGTATGTGCTGATTGACCACTATGTACTAGACCGCGGGACGGGCCAGCAACAGTAGTTACGATCGAAGACGCCGTAACGGCACTGGCAACCGGAGTCGAAGATGTGACACAAACGGTCGGATGGGTCAAAACTAACGTGACAACGGTATTGTGAACTTGTGACACAAAAGATCCCGTAGTGGGAATAATATTATGATCCCACATGGTACCTGAAGAGGAGTTCCTAGAGCCCATGGCATCCCTTAGAGCCCTATAGCGTAAAGGCACTGTAACACCGAGAGGGGTGACAGTGTAGGGCGTAGATATAACCGGGGATGTGGCCAGGATAGGAGTCTTGATACTGGACACAACAGGTGTTTCACTCGCTACAGGAGATGTTCCCTCCATATCAGAGGAAGCCATCGGGGTCGAAACACCAATAGGAGTAGAGGGAAAATCCTCTTCGTAAGGTTCCCAAACAGTGTTGCAAAAAAGATCGTGAAGCTCGTCTTCTGGGGCACAAGAGCTCAATGGTAGGACACTTGGAATAATAGGAAAAGCGGCACCACAAACCGGTGTCTCAGGAGTAGCAGAAGAAGGAGACCCTTGGTCACTAGGGACGGGAGATGGGATCGATGGATCCGCTAGGATGATTGAATTCAAAAAATCCTAGACAAGCTAACGAGGAAAGACCCTACTCAAAACTAATGCAAACAAGATCTAACAAGGTAAGTGTGATCATGGTCGAATAAATTTTAATACATTAGGACACAACTTGACCTTTTCATTTTTTAAGAGTCGAGAAAAGGACAAAAAGATGACTCTAGTCGCCTTCAAATGTTTAGTGAGCCCAAAGTGACAAATGCTCAAGTGAGCCTTTTCTTTTAAGGAGTCCGAAAAGGATCAAAAAGTGACTACTCTAGAGAAACTAGGCAAGGGGTTTACCAAACAATCCGTAAAACTGCATATAAACCTTAGCAATCATATGAAAACCAAGGACTTTCTGTACAACAGTCAATCTTCCCGAATGCTGTGTTCGGTGCGTTACGGGCTATAAGGCAGCAAACACGGCTTCCTATGGATCAAGGATGATAACCTAGTGGAGTCTCCCCATATATTCAACGGTACGTGGGAGCACAAGTCCGTACTAGACCACAGTTGAGTCACAAAAGGAGGAATCACCCAACCTTGAGTGGAAACAAAAGTGACTGGGTTTAACGACGCTGGAGCACATCTCTAGCCTAGACCTCTAGAATGTGAGCGTTATGTTCCAATGCGTTTTTAGATTCATTCGATTTATTTTAAAGTTGATCTTGCGTTAAGTTTCGGTTTTCAGGTCCTACCTATGTAATCTCTCAAAATTCCCTAGATGCAATCTATATGCCAAAATATGTCATTTCATTCGATGAATGCTGATTACGAGAGAGTTGAAGAGCTTTTATGCAAACGAAACGATCACAAAACAATCAAAAGAGATTCCCTAATGCAGCTAATGCAAATTAATAAACTTTTCTTTAAGATCACTAAATCACTAATCAAAATGAAAAGCTGTAATTCTCATTAACTAATTCAAAGCAAAAGAGATTTTTCTTTTCGATGATGGCAAAATGCACTAAACAACTTTGAGAAATAACACAAGAAAATTCTATCCAATGTAAGCACGTTCAGTACCTAAAATCACAAACCAAACATCCAAAGAACTAAAAAGATCCCAAAGATAACAATGAGCCATGTGATCTAGGCTCAAAATGAAACGAAGTGGAATTCAAGTGAAGACAAAGCAAGTCACCCAAATAACGCAAAAAAATGATTCAAAATTGTCAAACAAGTGTAAGGGAGCAAGCAAAAGAGTCGACTGGACCACAAAAAGATCAAAACACCCGAGGAAGGCTCGATTCACAAGGCCACTAGATGCCCTAGGGCTAGAAATGCGAAATCGATAAGAAAAGAAAACACCTAAAGGGTAGCGATCAAAGCCAGTCAAATCACACTCCAACACACTCAAGTAGTCTGAAAAAAGCACTTAGAACAAAACCCAAGCTCAAAAAGTTCACAACTAAGCAAACTTGAAAAGTTTACAGGCCTGGCGCGACTTCAGGCTGCAACAAGCGCCTTTCAGGAATTGGCGCGGGTTGTAAATGTGAAACTTGCGCCAACTGGCGCGACTGTAACGCTATAAACTAGCGCCAGCCAAGTTTTCTATGGAAAAATAAAAACAAAAGAGCCAAGGCCGAACCAACAATACCTAAGTACACCAAGAGGCAAGAAGCAACGCAGGAATTCAACTCAGAAAGCTAAACAAGCAGGAGAAACCAAGGAAATAGCCAAGAAACAAGGCAAGTTCCAAGCTGTTCAGTTTGTAAACCAAACCAGAGATGGACTTGTTAGCCTCCTGCTGCAGCAGGTTACTCATATTTCATGATTGACATTTTTACAGACCAAATATGTCATACTTTGCATGCTGCAATGCTCCATATTTGCTTAACAGTCTCCAAGCGAAGAAGGCTACTCAGACTTTATTTAACTGCCTTCCAAATTTTGAGAAGTTATTCCAGTGTTGTACAATTTTCAGTTAAAGGGAGGTCCAAACAGCTTAATCTTGGTCTTCCTAGGTTTAAATTTCCTGTTTTAGAATATAGAGAATGAAAATCTGTCCAAACAGCTTAATCTTGGTAGATTCTTAGATAGGTAGAGAATCAAAGGAGCCCAACAGCTTAATCTGGTCCCTCAGATGAAATAAGGGTAGTCTGTAGATAGGAAAGCATAAAAAAGAAAAATTGAAATGATGGGTTTGCAAGTCTAAGTGCACCCGAACCAAAAGAAGAAAAAATGTTCGGTAAGTAGGCTGGGTAGGTAGTTTTGAGGTTGCAGAATCTTGATTGCTGATCGGTTTCAGGTTTTCAGCTGTCATCTCTACTCAGGACAAAATCACCAGGCTATTCTATGTGAAAAGCTCAAAACAAGCATAACTAACTTCCTTTTTCCATCTCCCCAAAATCATTAACTAATTTCCCCAGAAAAGAGATCAAGATCTGCTTGATACCTCTTAAAGTTTCATCATTTTCATGTCAATAGCTTGGGTGAAGATCTGCCTTACTCAAAGATATTCCATACTCTCTCTATAAGGTTCTATCCCCTCGTTGCAGCCTAAGATCTCCCGAACTTAGCGCTTTCTTACCATCTCCATATTAACTACTGACATTATTATTTAACTCCCTATATTCTCCCATCCCCCTACTAGAACTATGTAAATCATCCCCTATGTAAATATCCCTCCCCCTGGTTGAAAAATAACCATAAGTACCCCCGGGAATTGCTCAGTTTATCTGAAAATTAGCAAGAGCCCTCATGCTGCCCCTTCAAACCATCTTCTAAATACAACAGACTCCTTCCAAAGCATAAAATCCCTTTTTTAGGTTATCGGACCCCTTCCGAGGCCTCAAATTCTTTTCTAACGCACCCACTCACTCCTTCCGACCGCAATAGACCCCTTGCCAATTTCCTTGACACTTTGCAGATCCTAGCAAGCCAGCTCGCATCGTCATATCGAAATATTCTCACCATATAAGTTATGCCCCATCCGTCGTTACCCGACGCGATATCGCGATATCGGCGATCGGCAGTCGCAAGCGTCGCATGTCCAAATAAAATACTTTCCCGTTCCCCGCCGACACGATATTGCGATCGCATCGGAAAAAGTTCATCACATCGCCTTCAAGTATGAGCACCCCACCACGTCACACCTGTACCAAGGACCCACCGCTGACGTCAGCAGGCTGGCGTCATCTGCCGTACTGCTGACGTCAGCCGCCAAGAAACCAAAAATTCGCGCAGGAAGAAAAATCACACTTCGGAGCTCCGGAACAAGAAACAGAGGCATTTTTTGATGAGCGATTAGCGCGAAGCGCTAATCATGCATCACTACGGGAAATAGGCCGTTTTGGGGAATCTTTAGGGAATCTTTTGATTCCTCGGCTCGTTTTGCGCCGAAAAAGCCCGAAATCGCCCGATTTTGCCAAACTAATCCGGTTTAAAGACAGGAAAGGACCAGAGACAGAGATTAAAGAGTATCAAATCAAATCAACAGGGAAAAGGCACATCAAAGAGTATCAACAAGCGGAGGAAGCCATCAATGTAGCGGCAAAGAGTATCAGCGAAGATCTTGACAGCAGCCCAAAGCAGGAGAAAATTTAATACCTTCCAGCAAAGTCAAAGAAAGAGGGCGAAGCCACTCAGAAACCCTCAAATCATAGTTATTGCACATTTAACTCGCACCAGAGAAAAACTACAGATCTCGAAGCGCAATTATTCCAGCAGTGCCGCATCGAGCCTCCAAAGGCCACATTGCACTCCTTTTGATTCAGCTGCCTCTAGCGTAGCCCAAAGGACTTACCTGCATTTAATTCCAGTAACACTTAGGTTTTAGAAAAGATTTTCCAGCAGACCTGTTTAGGTCAATTGTAATAAATGACATTCTGATATTTTTCTTATATATACCACCCTAAAAGATGGAGTAGGGGTTGGTGGGTGAGTCGAGAAATTGCTTAATCTTTGACATCTCGACATTTTCTTCAAGCAGAGACCCGCACTGTAACTGTCATACTTTCTATAATCAAAGACTGCTGAAAGCATGGATTTCGAAACTGTTTGATGTGTTTAATTGGCCAAGGAGTGATTACGGAATTCCTGTGCTTCTACATGGTTCAATATGTGTCTCTCAACTCTGTTAATTTTCATGTTTTGTTTTACCACCGTTCCACCATCTAAATTGCAGAAAAGAAGAATAGCTTAGGATTTGTTTAACTACACCTTAAGTTCAATTTCTGCAATTTTTTCATGTTTTCATCAGAAATAGTTATGAACATGTATAATTAAGTGATCTTGTTTACGCTGTTTCTTTCACATAAGGATGAGAGTTTAGGAATTCTTAGCTGCTCCTAGATAACCATTCATTCACTTCTCTTTTTAGTTTGATGAAAGATTCTCCTTTGCCTTTCATCTATGACTGTCATTCCATTCTTTCAGTTAATTGATAATTGTATCATGTGTGGCTATCCCGCTCCTTAATCCTCTTATGACCAAGAAAACGCAACAGCAAGCCTTAATCCATGACTCCATGCCCAATGGTTTGAAACGTATCACATCTTACCTTGCCTCTTTGCTTGAGATTTCTCCCTTCCATCCAAACACAAACAAAAACCCCTGAGCCAAAAGCTAGCCTAAAATCTTCAACAAAGTTGAATCATTAAGAGAGAGCCCTCTCTGATTGCAGGTGGGCTAGAACCTGCAATCCAAAGATTGGTTTGTGGTTACCTCAGCCGTATCCCTAAACATGAGCATAGGGACAACCTGAGTGATAACAGGACTGAAGTAGAATTGATCTACTTCGCTAATGCAAAGCAATAGTGTTTCGAAGGCTATCTGGCCAGACTTCAGGCTCCGTCTAAAGTTTACAAATCAAACAACAAGAAAAGATAAATAAACAAGGTAAAAGCCAACTCCCCAGCGGAGTCGCCAAATTGTTGTGTAGGTAAATCCCCTCTATGGACAGAGGCGATCCCACTAGCCTAAATGGGGTCTAGGAAAAATCAAACAATGCTAACACGCAGGTTCCTAATTGCAAAGTAAAGACCGATGATGAGGTCCTACCTCGAATCCAACACTAGTATTTGTAGAAGAGTCGTCACTCTCGTTCTTTTGCTTTAGTTGGTCACAATCCTCACGATCCTCGTGAACAGACACCTGCACATGCAAAGAACAACACAAATACAAGCATAAAATCCAAGAAATGAAACTATGTATCAGTCAGAAAGGATACAACTCAAACATTATTATAAAGACAATAAGAGTGGAACCATAATGATAGTCGTCTATTATTATTGATAAACAAAAGAGAATACAACCAAGTTCTGACGTCAAATCCTCCTTTGGTTGGGTGATCAGCAACACATGCCTTGCAAAGCTTGTAAGGGATGGGGAACAAGCCTCTCTCTCCTTGGTTACTTGGACATGGATCTCCCCATATAAGATGTAGCCTTATGGGGATGAACAAGGCCTATTGTAGCATGAGCTTAGCAATTCTCAGACTTTGGAACTTAGAATTTGGAGCTTGGAGAGTAGAATTACTAACTAGCTTGTCGAAGGTGAAATAACAAGCTTATATAGAGAGAGGAGAAGGAGATAAGATCACCCAAAAAATTCATGGGATTGTCCTTATCATTAGGAAGCTTCCATGAGAGGTGGAGAACTACTTCCCTTCCATGGAGATTCGAAGCCCAACTGAACTAACTCAAACTGGAATCAGTTCATGAATAGGTTAGGAAGAACCTTCGCAAGTTGGTTTGTTGAAACTTTACCCAACTCGGTTAGCGCTAGTGCGACTTTGAGACAGAGGGCCAGCTGGTGCGCCCTCTTTGGAGGATTTCCCCCATTGGCGCGAGTGATACACTGTGGAACAATGCCAATGGAAAAAGGGCTATATTTATGGGTATTTTGCAGAAGGTGTCTTCAGGGCATATGAAGTACATACTCAAGGGGATACAATGTAGGTGTTTTCAGGTTATGTCACTTCTCACAGGTCTTGGAATAGGTCCTCTGTTGGCTAGTTGAATTGTTTGTAAATTAAACATTCAAGTACCACATTAATTATCGACCAGGGAAAGTCCTTTTATTTCAAAGGCAATGCGTACTGTATGTACTTAAAACACAAAAGCATCAAAAGCTGTAGCATACGTACTTCTTGTGTTATATCATTACAGTACTTTAAAATGAAAACAACTAATTAGAATTACAAATCTGAGAAACGAAATAATGGATGTTCTTCTGGCAGAGCACCAGGACCCTATCCTCCCGATGGGGATGTCCAGCACCTGCCTCTGTTATCAGAATTGCTAACACACACAGCACTCTCATTCACCGGTGAGAAACAAACTCAAAAAGCAATGAAACAGAGTACTTGTAAAGCAAGGAATACCAGAGGTAATACTATTAAATCCACACAGAGTACCGAGAAGAACTTACCATACATCTATACAATCAACAGGGAAATAAATGGGTGAATCTTGTGAGGAAGGTGGGCCCAGTCCTTCTCACAAGATTCCCCGAAAAGAAGAAGACGGATTTAAGTGCTCAGAACCAGTTTATATTTATCTGCCAAAAAGATTAAGTACAATGGAACTCAGACTTGCTGATGTTCTTCAAAACCTTAGTTACAGATCGACTATTGACATCCCGTTTCATGTAGATGTCTCCTCTTTATAGAGGAGACATCTACTACAATAGAATATTACAGCTTTTCAGTTAATACTGTGTCAAAAATAAGCAAATTAGAATGCTGTTACAACCATATGATAATGCATCCTTTTCTGGAGCTTCGGCTGTTACACGGTGAATAACTGATTGTCTTCTCGGGATTGTCATTTCCTTCGCTATTTCCCCATGCTGTTCATGCT
>APFE031293752.1:11156-26185 GCA_000404065.3 Pinus taeda
GGTTTTGGACTTGATGGTTTTCGGTCCATGGTATTGGATGCTTCGGCATGTATAAATATGTATTGTAACATTGAAAGGAACATAATGAAAAATCAAGCTGGTAGTCCCAGTTTTGGGATCCAGAGGAAATCTCTGTGTATATGTGTCTTATGTGTTATGCTCTCGCATTGTTTATTTTCTGTATTTTAGAACTCGTATGCAGGTAATTTCTGTACGGGGTTGAAACTTACAAATGTCTCCTGAGCTTGAGAGGTTTAACGTTTCCATGCAATCTTCCCTTAATCCCTTTAAGAAGACATTCCTAATAATTCACTCATCTAGATTACCTATTCGAGACTCATGAAAGTTATAAAGGAATCTCTTAAAATATTATTCTAGACTTTCATCTTCCATTTGTTGCAACCTAAAAATGTTATTGTTGTCTCTACTTTTACAATAATCTTGGTACTTTTTAATAAAATCATATTTAATTTCATCCCATGAAAAGATGGTATTTTCTCCCTAGGATCATGAACCACCTAAGGGTTGAATCTTTCAAAGTGGCAGGGAGTAGATTGAGTTTATGAGCATCATAATGATAATTGTAACTCCTACCAAGAATGCCAAACTCAAGCAAACAAGAATCATGGCCCTCTGAAGGCATACCATGAAAAAGTGGAAGAGATGCCAAAGGCATGTTTTTCGTAGTAATATTCCTTGAGACATCCAAGATGGGGAACTTGAATGTGGTTTATGTTTCCTCTTCATGTTCGTTTTCATCGGGTCCACCTCTAGGTCTTTCTCTTCTGCCACCATTGCCATGAATTATGTCGTTGTTTTTGTTCCTTCGCCAACCATTCCTCCAAAGTATTTGAAAGCAGTAGAATCTGGAATAGTGTCCCAGGTGGAAGAAGATTCAACTGAATTAGGTCTTATATGCGCAAGTCCCAAGTCCCTTTGAGGTGCTTCCATTGCAGAATCTACTTTTGAAATCACCACCTCTTGCAGTACTCGTACTTGTTATGTCTCCACAGTTGCTTCCAATACAAGTTGTTGTTGTTGTGATATACCTCTAAGCAATACAATTTCTTCTATCTATGATGCCTCCTTATTTGAGGCTACTTCCATAGTTGAACTTTCTCCTTTCTCCACGTTGCCTGCATAACGATTAGTAGGGTTAATTGGTGGGGGGGGGGGGGCGGGGGTGTTGTAGGACCAGACAAATATGAAGGAAACTTCTCACTCTAAATAAATCTTCCTTTACTATCTCTAGGTCTACCTTTGGCTCTACGCATACGAAAAATGTTGAAGAAAAGTGTAACTACGTTCGGTATTTGTGAATGTAATTTTGATCTTTGTACTTGTCAAGAAAAAGCAATATTATTTTTTATAAAATTATATGAATGATTTTATTGCTCATTCCATGGTCTAGGAAAGTCAAAGAATCAAGATTACGTTAAAGAGATCTTTATGAGCATTTATGTAATGTACATAGGTCAACCTAGTGTCAAGAAGCCCTCCAAGACAATCATCATTCTTCAATAAAGAAGTATGCAAGATAAATGATGTAGAAACACATTCATGTCGGCCTTCAAATTAAGTATAAGTCATGCCGGTTTGCATCAATGGACACACCTCTTCCGACTATCATGTCGGCTAATTATGGAGGACGAACCACTATAAATACCCAGCTAGTGTATTTGTAAAATTGCAGTGCAAAAACTCGGACTTGCCTAAGGTTTTCGGACATACCTCTGCAATTTTCGGGTGTAACAATGAGTACAGGATCTCGGATATCAATGAAGATTTTGGTGGACAGTGTAACCTTCTTGGTGGTATCAGTATCGGCATAAATATGACAATAAAGCTCTCGATGCAAGGAGAACACAGTCACAAGGTATTAGTACAAGAAGAAGACACATTCATGAACTCGGTGATGGATATGATCTCAGGATCTCACAGTAGTACACACAGCCTCAACATAATTATGGTGAAATTATTTCATAGTGATGATATCATTATCTCGGCATACTGAATGGAGTCACAGTCTTGACATACTAATAAGAAGGATCAAAATTATCCCATTGTGATACATTTTGTCTCTACATATTTGTGACAAGAAGAAGCTTGATGATCACACAGTAATGCACTCTCAGCATACTGAACACAATCATGATCTTGGTCTCAGTAAAGGAGAAGTAAGGATATAAGTGAAGAGGCAACAATGGTGCAGTTATAATAACCTTTGTGTTGCAACAATGATTACCTCAGTGAAGCAACGGTGAAGAACTCAACAGTAACAAAGAGGAGGATTGGTGTCCTGGTCTTGGAGTGGCATAATAAGTCAAGGTAAAGGTCTTGGTGTTCGTCAATTGGAATCTCTATACGAAGAATTTTGTGCGGGTTCTTGTGTTCTTGTCTCTTTGTTTTGGTAGCAGTTTGATGAAGCAAACACACACACACTAATAATAAGAAGAAGATCAAGCTAAGAAAAAATTGTAAAATCACTTCACAAATTGTTATCAACTCTAGAAGAATCCTACTAATACTAATTGCCCTAGATTCTTCAACATGGTATCAGAGCTAAGGTGCAGAAGTCAAAGGAAGGGCAGCAAAAGAGACATACAAGGACCAGTCCTCAAGAAGGGCATCAAAGTAAGGTTAAGGGTTTTGTCAAGAATAAAGGATCAAGGATACAACAAGCAATCTACATCAACAAAGAACCTTTTCTCCACAGTCATCATCAAAAAGGTCACCAAGAACCTTATCAATATGAGTACAAAGCAAGATAACTCAAAGTCAAATATTATCATCTTGGAGAAGGTCAAAAATCCGAGGAGAAGTCCTAATCTACACTACAACAAAAGGAAAACACAATACCTTTCACAGTCTCAATGCTAGCCGCAAAATTTGGGTGTCATTACAACCCATGTCATACCATATCAATCTTAATGATTTAAGAAATTTCGATGATTGGTATTGAACAATCCTCGAAGGCCACAAAGATATTTTCTCATGCTAGTCAACTCAAGCAAGGTTATACCCCAACAAGGAGAATTGCAACAAGGCTACAAATATATACAGTCACAACATACATTACAACAATATCACTTTAGAAGGAGTACACAATGCCACATCTCGGGTGGACATCATGATAGTGCTCTCAAAATTCTTGATTTCGATTCCATACCCTCATAGTCAAGGAATCAAATAATCTAAACATATCATAAAAGGCAGTTGTGCTTCATGCTGAACAATGCAAGGAAATCTCAAGAAAGGTTCTGGAACTCTATTGTACCTGGTAGCTCAAGCAAGAATCTCATTGAAGGAGATCACTCAAGAAAGCATAAATGTGAAGATTTTACCTTCACATGGCAAGTAAGTATCTTTTTATTCTATATTCAAGTTTGGTTAAATGACTTCATGATTGCAAGGACATCTATGAATTGGATGGGTTATCAAGATTCCTTGCATGAAGAAGGAGAATAAACATAGTCCTCTAAGTAGCTGAAGTCATCAAAAGGTCTCCTCTAAATTTATGAAAAGGGATATTATGAAAGATTCCCTCACATAGAAAAAATGGAGACATCAAAGTGATGTAGATGATAAACTCATTCTCTTAAGGTGCAATGAAGAAGGTCACATGAAATTTGATCTACATTAATGTGTTGAAGTTTCTAAGTTTACTTAGTTTAGAAACCCTTCATGCACTTTCACTGATTTATTCCTACCTACTTGTTATTTTTCTTTAACAAGTTATTTACAAAGTAAATACTAAAAATAAACACCAGTTCATGCTCAACATATTACAGATCAGTAACTAAAAGAAACAAGAACAAACACACCACATGACACCATTATTTTTGGACCAATATCCCCAAATATCCACACCATTATCCACCCGACTACAACTCGATGTCTCCCCACTTTCGCTCAAGTGGCGTGTGTGCCCTCATGGGACAATCATTGTCTGTCAAAACTTCCTTCTCTACCTGTGCTGGCGCTGCCTTAGTCTCGAAAGACTCTCTTACTCTCCTTCCTTGGACATTGGGTCACATAATGACCCATATCCCCACGGTGGAAGCACTTGATCTGGGAGAGATCTTTCTTCTTTCGCTTCTCCTACTTTCCCTCAGATGTTAGGGCCACATCCTCCTCCTCCTCGTTGACCTTGATCCCTTTGCTGCTGCTACCTATCTTTGATTGTAGTCTGATCTCTTCCTAGTGAAGAGCTGCCCACATCTCGTCCCAAGGTAGGAGAGTCCCTTTGCCCAGGATGCTCTAGACAAACACTTCCCACTCTTATGGGACAACATTTAGGGTTGTCCTCACCATAAGCTCCTGATCCAGCGTCACTCCTATAGCAGTCAACTGATCACGGATCTCATTTAGTGCTCTGAGGAAGGAGTCAATCGTTTGACTCTTCTTCATCCGATATGACCTCATCTGGTTCTCGAGCAACATTCTTATCTGCACAGAAGTATGCTGATACAGGTTCTTGAGAGCCTCCCACATCTCAACTGCCAGTTCCTTCTCGGCTATATGTGGTACCACATGATCCTTGACCCCATCAAGGATAATGCACTTGGCCCTCACCGTCGCTTCTTCGTACTTGTCATTATCATTTGGGTCGACTGGGATAGCTATTGTCTTCAAGGCGAAGTTCTTGACATGATTCCTATCAAGCACTGATAAGATTTTGGGCTACCAGATTGCAAAGTTGATGCTTCGTCCAGTCTATCCTGGTCTGTTACCTCGCCGTGTAGTGCCATGATGCTCCTCTAGTTCCCTCATGGAATTTCTCTGTTCGACTCCTCTAAGTCTCTACTTCCCATTTGGAAGTTCTCTTATGGACTCCCACTGAGTCTTGATTTCCTTCCTGGAAATCCTTTTGCGGCTTGTCGAGATGCCCCCTACTCTAACTGTCTTGTGCAACTGCACTTCTGATCCAGGTTCCTTAGCTAGAAACCCTCGGTAACAACTCCTCTAGCCCTGCTTTGTCAGGTATTGTTCTTACTACAGTACCTCACCAACTCCACTCTGCAATATTCTTGCAACCTTCTAGACTCCAGCAACTGCCTCTCTGTGAACTGCATTAGCCCCTCTCTGCCCCACGCTGGCTCTGCGTCAGCCCTGGGATGACCTGCGTCAACCCTCTAGCCCTCTGCATCAACAACGCTGGTCTCTCTGAGGCATTGCGTAGCTGCCGACTTCTTCTACGTGGCTCTGGCTAGTTCTGCGTCACACTTCTTGGCCTCTGTGCTGCTAGAAACAACTTCTGTCACCTCAGGACAACTGTTTTCTGCTGCTATTGCTCCGCTCAGCTAATGTCTCTTAGTCCTCATATGATCTGCAATCACGCTCTGATACCATGTTGAAGTTTCTAAGTTTACTTAGTTTAGAAACCCTTCATGCACTTTTTCTGAATTATTCCTACCTACTTGTTATTTTTATTTAACAAGTTATTTACAAAGTAAATACTGAAAATAAACACCAGTGCATGCTCAACATATTATAGATCATAAACTAAAAGAAACAAGAACAAACACACCACATGGCACCATTATTTTTGGACCAATGTCCCTGGAAAAACCCAATGTGGGAAAACTGGTGCAGCGATCTGAGGGTTTTTTTATTAAGCAATATCAGAGTACAATCTAGGTGTCGTAACTAGCCTACCCAACGAAGAATTTCCTTGGCAGCTATATCTCATAATTTGAGAGAAATCTCCTAGATGAAACCCCGAAAAACCCTTCCAGCAACTCCTCAACACAAAAATGCTCCTACAACCCCAGCGTCTGTCCAATATGGACTGCGTTAGCCCCTCTTTGTCTCACGCTGGCCCTGCATTAGCCTTTCTAGGCCTGTGTCAACCCCAGGAGGCCCTGCGTCAGCTCTGGGAGCCTCTACATTAGCTGCGCTGGCCCCTTTGGTGCTCTACGAAGCACTTGGTTGCCTTTGCGTGGCCCTGCGTGAGCCCTTGCTAGCTCTGTGTCACTCTCCTTGGCTGTTGCGCTGCTCTCCTGGCACAATCTCTGCCTTCTCTGTTCCTCTGTACTCAATGCCCCTCAACTGCTCTCCCAATCACTAATTCTATCTCTCTTAGTAAACCCCACTCTAGAGAATAAAATGTCTGATCACTATGGTGTATTCTCCAAGTGACCCTCAAGCCTCCTCTTATACTTTTCCTGTTGACATATCAATGACCGAGATTAAGTCCCTAATCAACGGCTAAGATTAGATCTAGCTTGATCCATGTCTTTTGGGCCACTTTAACACAGATTCATATTAATACACATTAATATTTTATTTTCCGTAAGTTTAGACTTAGGGATTCCATTAAAAATATTAATTATTTTAATATCTCCTGATCTATTTAGAATCTGCCCAAACCCTTTCTGGGTATTGGAGATCTCATGTGCCCCAACCTCTCCACCAAATTTTGCGGCTAGAGTACATTCGATGCTACCCCAAATCAACAAAATGTAAAGGGTGTCAAAGGATGTAATATATCTTCCATCTACAAGGCTTAGAAAGGAAGATAACCATAACGCACTAAAAATTAAGGTAACAAATGTCCATGAACAAGAAGGTTACCTCATTTAGCAACTTGTGGGCTTTATGCCAAATAGAGAAGGAAAAGTTGATGGAATAAATATTGAAGGTTAAAATAACTCAACCATGTGTAGAAAAAGAAGGCAAGGTTGGTCCTCAAGCAAGACAAAATAAGTATAGTTAAGATTCATTGCTATAGAAAGATTTTGGAAACTCATATCACTGAAATATGGAGGAAGCTGAAGAAAAGGGTCAAGGAAAGAGGGAGTAACAAATCCCTCCTATGAGTAAGATAATATCCCTCATAAAAAGGTCCTATCATAAGCTCCTAGATCTTGTGTTGTAAGATATGACAATAAGATGCATCATGGCATCATGGAAGCATTAGAAACAAGAGCACGTAGCGTCTCCATAGGAATAATGAAGGAAAAAAATCCATGGCAGACAACATGTAGGATGTATATCTCTTGGGAGCCTCAGTGGACATTGAAGGAAAGAAAGGAGTCGTCTAAGGCTCGTCATACATCAAGTCAAAAAGGAAACATATGCTAGTTGGGGATATAAAAGATCCTCAAATGGAATCCTCATCGTAGGGTTCACGAATCTAGAGAGGAAGCAAGTGTTTCAATAGGAACTCCAACTTATGGAATCCATGAGATGATGATGTGATGACATGAAGCAGATCAAGGGATTGAAAATATTTTCAATCAAGGAAGTTGTTGGAAGAAACCTTGATGACCTGAAGGTAAAACAAGGTATGCATGATTATGTTTAATATTATAATGTCATGTCATATGATTGTAGGTAACATGGATCATTACTTCTATCTTGAGAAGCACGAACAAGAGAAAAAATATCTCTTCCTCTGAAAAGATACAGGAGGGCATAAGTCACACTAGATGAAATTAACATAATATGTCCTCATATGAAGTATGAAGTGATTGACTACAATAAAGAAACTATGGTTGAAAGCTATGGAATGTGTGAGGAATGAAGAGATCGTGAGATATGCAACCATGATGAAAGGCAATCAACATCCAAAAGCCCAAGAAGATTTGACTAGGAAATCTCCCAGAAAGATATGAAGACTCTGATAAAAGTCTGAAAAGAATAAAGACCCTTGATAATGGATATCTTTGGGAGATGTGACAATATGTGTGCAGGATGTTGATACCTACAAGAAGATGTCATGATGAAGAGCCATCTCATACGGTATGATTTAATTTAATATAATTTCTTGAATAATATCTAGATGAGTTCATGCAGGGCTACTAGAACAAGACTTGTAAGTACAAGTGCAACCATCATTCATTTGATGGATGGAAACTCTTGAAAGAAGCATGGAGAGAAAAGAAGTAGTCATATTAAGAAGGTTCCAGATATGTACCAAGAAGGCCACTTTTCATGAAGAAAGGAATGACATGACGAAATAAGAAGGAAAGTGATCGATGGTTGTTGCCATATAAGAAAGAAGCTCGACTAAATTCCATGACATCAAGGAGAGAAGTGGATCAAGCAACTGAAGGACCCATAAAGAAAAAGTTGCTGATATATAAAGGAGTCCCTAGCTAAGAGGGAGCTCTGACAAGTCCTTGATCAAGAAGGAGTTTGAATTAAGATCACCCTTGATTACAAAGGTGTGACAATTGTGTTTTTCCATGTCATGTGTCATGCACTAGACCAGGACTAACAACTATAGGTCTAGATGAAGGCCATGAATGGAAATGTAGACACATGATAGACACAACATTATTGTCTTCACTTGGGAAGAAAGAATGGGAGGATTGGGTAATCATCTGGCATCCGATACTCTTTGAGGATGTGTAGGGCATCCAAGATAAGAGTAGGTCATACTCGGTGAACACCCAAGATAAGAATAGTCCTAGAAGGTCATACTCGGTGAACACCTGAGTGGGTATGTACCTCGAGAGACAATGATGAAGGTGTCTATAAATCATTGGTCTCACCAACATTGTAGCTCATGGTCTCATGGAGAGATGGAGCTGTTAGTCAAGGCCTTGCAATATGAAAATGTTGATTGATATGATGCTATATAGATTGGATTAGCAATTTGATTCTTCTTATGATAAATTCTTCAGATTGAGAATAACCAAGTACCATTGTAAATACCTCCCTAGTTAAGAGGGAGTGTTGAAGAAAAGTGTAACTAGGTTCGGTATTTGTCAATGTAATTTTGATCTTTGTACTTGTCAAGAAAAAAGAAATATTATTTTTATAAAATTATATGAATGAGTTTCTTGCTCATTCCATAGGTCTAGGAAAGTCAAAGAGTCAAGATTATGTTAAATAGCTCTTTATTAGCATTTATGTAACGTACACAGGTCAACCTAGTGTCAAGAAGCCCTCCAAGACAAGAACCATTCTTCAACAAATAAGTCTACAAGATAAATGATGTAGAAACACAGTCACATTGGCCTGTAAATTAAATATAAGTCATGTCATATTTCATCGATGGACACACCTCTTCACACTATCATATTGGCTAATTATGGAGGACGAACCACTATAAATACCCAACTAGGGTATCCGCAAAACTGCAGTGCAAAGACTCAGACTTGTCTGATATTTTCAGACATACCTCTGCAATTTTCAGGGGGAACAACGAGTACATGATCTTGGATGTTAATGAAGATTTCGGTGGACAGTGTAACCTTTTCGGTGGTATCAGTATCGACATAAATATGACAATAAAGCTCTCGATGCAAGGAGAACACAATCACAAGGTATTAGTACAAGAAGAAGACACAGTCATGATCTTAGAGATGGAGATGATCTCAAGATCTCACACTAGTACACACAACCTCAACATAATTATGGTGAAATGATTTCATAGTGATGATATCACTGTCTCGGCATACTAAATGGAGTCACAGGCTTGACATACTGATAAGAAGGATCACAATGATCCCACTGTAATACATTTTGTCTCTACATATTTGTAATAAGAAGAAGCCCGATGATCACACAGTAATGCACTTTCGGCATACTGAACACAATCATGATCTCGGTCTCAATAAAGGAGCATCAAGGATATAATTAAAGAGGCAACAATTATGCAGTTGTAATAACCTTTGTGTTGCAACAATGATTACCTCAGTGAATCAGCAGTGATGATGAAGAACTCAATAGTAACAAAGAAGAGGATTGTTATCTTGGTCTTGGAGTGGCATAATAGGTCAAGGGTCAAGTTCTTGGTGTTCATCAATTGGAATCTCTATAAGAAGAATTTTGTGCGGGTTTTCCTCTCCAAGAGGGAGAGGTTTTGGCCCTGACAGAAAGCCAAACATCTTGTGTTCTTGTCTCTTTGTTTTGGTAGTAGTTTGATGACGCAAACACACACACTAATAATAAGAAGAAGATCAAGCTAAGAAAAAATTGTAAAAGCACTTCACAAATTGTTATCAAGTCTAGAAGAATCCCATTAATACTAATTTCCCTAGATTCTTCAACAAAAAAAAAACTAAAGAAATTGATCAAGGAAAACCAAACTTTGGAGCAACCCCACCATAGTGGATGTGTGGCTCTTCACTCACGTCTTACTGTAATTTCTCCACCATCTTGTTGCCCTACAAATTTGATATCAAAACATGAATCTACGAACTCTTATCAAAGCAAAATTTTACCTGGACCGTTTGCAACTCCCCGGCTACGACTCCAAAAATGTTAGTATTTTTATTTGTTGAATTAATTGCCTCACATTATAGTAGCAAATATCATAATATTTGAGTTACAATATAATATGATCTAGGTACACCTCTATGAACCTAAGAAAACTGAGAAATTTCTAATTATGGATTCGCAACTCATGAAAAACCGAAACTCAGACTTCATATTCAAAATTTGGCACTCTACAATTTTTTGGTACTTAGATGAAATAGATTGTCAGCTCAATCCTATAACTTTAATCTTAAATATTAAAAGAACTTAACTAAGAAACAAACAAATGAAATATTATATGATAAACATTCAAAGAACCTGATCTTAATGAAGAGTTCTAATTAGAAATCCTTTGATACCATTATGAAAAAAGGAATCTACAATTAACTCTTTGTTCAACAATCTAATTAAGACATCAATTCATAATAACCTCAACACTCAAGTCATAAACTTAAAGAGATATAATCAAAAAATAAATACTAAAACAATATTCTTAAACACTTAGAAGGAAGCGATAACAATCATAAGCAAAGGTTGCAATGAATCTATGCCTTAACATGCAACTCTATTCTAATTGAAAATGGTTACAAACTTGACAAAGATCATTGGTGGGTCCTTACCATGACCTAAGGCAAGTTAAATTATTATAGTAAACTAAACTATTCAATAACACACCAATGATTAAGGAATAGATGCTAGAAATATTATTTAAGAGTCTTCAATAATACATATATATCATAGTTCCAAACTGCAAATAGAGCAAAGTCTTGAAATGTTATAGTATTGTCACTATTCTCATGTTCTATTCTCTCTTTTCTCCCTTTTTAACCTTGGTAGTACTACTAATCGCTCATTTTAAGGAGATCATAGCGTAAATATAACTCTAACTGAATAAATAAGAAAATAGTACAAGATATGATCTAGACTCAATTAAGACAAGTCAGATCTTGAAGATCAGTAATCTAGTCTAACATATCCATAGATATTTGTCATAGTACTATTATTGGGAGAGATCGTTATAGTTGTTTTCAAAAGAAGTATGAGAAGATAACATTGTTTCTTGGGAAACATTGTTGAGTTGACTGGTACCGAATTTATGGAAAGTGGTTCTGAATCAGGTACAAAACGAAGTATCGAACAACTACCAAGCACATAACATATTTGAATGTTGATCTACCAGTTTAATCTGCCAATGCGATCGAGTTCTTATCCTCATGCTTAGGAATCCTAGTAAAGCTACATCCAAGTTCAACAATAGAATATAAGTTCACTTAACATCTAATTAGATCAATCAAAGAGATATGAAAACAAGCCTAATTTGTGATTTTACCTCCACTATTGACTTGGAACATTTGACAAGGAGAAGGGCATCTTTTGAGGTGTCGAAAGGGTACAAATCCAACAGGGTATCACAACAAATAACAAAATAAGGCGTCAAAAGAGACAAAAATAGGCCCCAACATTGGTTTAACCATAGCTTCCTCTTTTTCCGATCTCGTTTAATTTCAATGCCCAAAATATAGTTTGTAGCACTAAGATCCTTCATGTCGAATTTGGAGGAGAATTGGGTCTTCAAATATTGGATAATTTATTTGTCATTTCCAATCAACAACATATCATCCACATGCAAGAACAAACAAATAACATGGTCACTAATTAATTTAAAATACACACAATGATCTGGTTTGCTTGTTGTGAAGCCAAGTCCTCGTATATATGTATCAAATTTCTAATACCACATCCTTTATGACTATTTTAACCCACACACAAACTTTTTTAACTTGCACACCATTTCTTTCTTACCCTTCACCATAAGCCTTTTTGTTGCTTCATGTAGATCTCTTCTTCCAAATCCTCGTCAAGAAATGTCATCTTCACATCCATTTGTTTTACCTCAAAATCAAAAGAAACAACAATAGATGAAAGTAATATAATAGAAGCTAAATTGGCAACAAGAGAAAAAATATCACCAAAATCAATTCTCGACACCTGGGAATTACCTTTTGCTACCAATCGAGCTTTGTATTTCTCCACCTTTCCTTATGCATTCATCTTCTTCTTAAACACCCATTTGATACCAATGGGTTTCCTTCCAATCAACAAATCCACCAGATCCTAAGCCTCATTTTTTTCTAAGGATGCCATTTCTTTAACCATGGCCTCCTTCCAGAGTTTGCCATCCTCTGCATCCACTACCTCCTTGACAGTTCTAAGATCATTATCAGTAATAGATAAAGCAAAATTTGAATAGAAAGAATATGGAATATACCACTCTAGTTGTCTTCTCTCTTGAATTGATCTCCTCAAAACTGGAGTGTGCGACTCTTCCTCTTTTGTTTCATGTTCCATTATAGAGTCTGATTCTCCCTCCTTCAGCTCAAACTCTATCTTCTCAGGTTTGTTTGGTAGGAGTTCATGTTTAATAACATATGTGACCTCTCTAAACACCACATCTTGGTTGTACACAACCTTCCTTGTTTTTGGGTTCCAAATCTTATAACCTTTTAAACCATCCTTATACACAATAAATATGCACCTTTCAAATTTACTATCCAACTTAGTTCTTTTCTTCTTTGGAATGTTTACATATGCATCACAGCCAAATGCCCTCAGATGTGGAAGAGAGGGTTTCTTACTAGTCCATACGTCATGCAGATTCTTAACCTCCAATGCTGATAAAGGTGATCTCTTAACCAAGTAACATGCAATATCCACTGCCTCTGCTCAAAATTCCTGCCCTAATCTAGCGCCATTGAGCATGCTTCTTTCCTTTTCCATCCACGTCATGTTCATTCTTTCTGCATCTCCATTTTGCTAAGGTGTGTATGGAGTAGTCTTCCATCATGCTATATTACACTTATTACATAACTCTTCAAATTCCTTCTTGCAAAACTTTCCACCATTATTTGTCCCCAACACCTTAATCTTCTTCTTTGTCTAATTTTCTACCAGAGCCTTAAATTCTTTAAACTTGTTAAAGACTTCAGATTTCTTCTTGAGGAAATATATCCATGCGTTCCTCGAGAATTCATCTATAAATGATACATTGTACATTGGTTTACCCATAGATAGAACTGAAATAGGTCCAAACACATCATTGTGCGCAAGCTCTAATATCCCTTTCACCCTCTTAGCACCAGAGGGGAAACTCACCCGATTTTGCTTCCCATATACACATTGTTCACATAAATCAAAATCCAAAGAGCACTTAGACATACCTTCTACCATACCATTACCATGTAGTATTTGAAGGCCATTCTCTCCAATGTGTCCAAGTCTTTGATGCCATAGCATCGTCTTTTCTCCAAAAATCACTATATTTCCAACTCCACTTTCATGAACCACAAAATTGTTGCACCCATCAATAACAATGCTACCTAGAAGCTTGTACAGAGTTCCAATCTGAAAGTCTCCCTGGATCAATACCAGTGCTCCTCGAAGCATCTTGTAGCTATCTTTCTAGAATGATGTTTTTATACCTGTATCATCCATCTTGCTTACAAAAATAAGATTTATGGCTAATGCAGGAATATGCAGAGCACCCGAAAGTGTTCTAATCCTTCCACCTTGCAACTTCATCTTAACTTTTGCATGTTCCAGGATTATAGCCCTCTTGTCATCCCCTAGGAAGATATCACCGCCATCATATTTCACGTACTCACATAACCACTCCCTATGGGGAGTGAAGTGAAAGGATGCACCTAAGTCAATCAACCACACCTCATGATTTACACGTGTACATGAAGAAGAAGCCAAGTACACATGCCCACCTTCATCTGAGGTGGTTTTCGCCTCTGTACAAGGAGCATCATCATATCCCTTTCCTTTCTCATGAGTTTTATATTTACAATCCTTTTTTTAGTGCCCTTCTTTTCCACATTTCCAACATACCTTTACATGTTTTCCTATATATTTAGATCTCCCTCTAGATTTATATCTCACACTTGAGGAATTATTTCTATTTATGTTATGGGACCGTCCCCTTATAGACAAGGCATCTCCATTCTGGCTCTCCATATTTTTCCATCTCATCTCCTCTTACAACAAGGATGAGACTATTTTGTCAAACTTCAAGGTAGTTGTATTGCTACCTATAGCAACAACCAAACTATCCCACAAATTTGGTAGAGAATACAATAGACCGATGCACTTATCTTCATCTGAAATTTTAATATCAACATATAACAACTAGCTCAGCACAATATTAAAGGCGTCCACTTGCTCTGTCACTGAGTCTCCATCCTTCATTCTCAAGTTATACAATTTTTCCGTAGGAATAGTTTGTTCACCAAAGACTTAGATTGATATAAAGTCCCTAACTTGTCCCACAAATCCTTTGTTGTAGCTTCTCCTGAAACATTCAACAATACTGAATCTAAGATACACAACCATATTGTGATATTTCCCTTCCGACCCAACTTTGCCCAGTCTTTTGTTGACATTATCATTGGCTTAGTACCTGTATCTACTGTGATCCACTGATCTTTATCCACCAACAGATCCTCCATCTTGAACTTCCACAACTCAAAACTTTGTCCATTAAATTTCTTGATCTCTATCTTTCCATTATTTGTCATCTCCTTTCACCGCAAGAATCGTTCCCATATATCTCCCCACTGTAATAGGGTTTACCACAGGCCCAAGCAAAACCTCTCAGCAACAAAGGCTTCCCCTTGAAGCCAAAATGTAGGTTTTAACCCTATAAAAAAATTACTTGCACATGAATTCTTAAAACGAAAAAATATACATTGACGAGAACATAAAAATAATATACACATATATTTTCCCCTAGATCCCAAAACTGGGACAACTAGATT
>APFE031293752.1:26943-45771 GCA_000404065.3 Pinus taeda
CGTGGAAAGAATATAACACACACCCAACATGAACCTTTCTTGCTAGTGCCAACTTGGATTAATGGTCGTTCGGGTGTCGGATATATTAGGAAAAGATTGGAAAAATTCTCAGTCCGTGAAAATTTGCTGGAATGAATGGGTTATATGAGGATGTGGGTGATTTAATAGGAGGTGTCAAACCATGCACCTATTTTGTTACAGTGGATGGGAGATCAGCAATGGAGAGGCTTGCCTTTTAAATAAGACATAGCTCGGAGAGGAGGACTTCTATAATATTATTAGAGAATCATAGTTGTCTTCAGAGAATCTACATAATTGTTCAGGGATGTGGCGGGTAATGGAGAAACTTCCAAGACTTAAACAGAAGGTGAGAGTCTTGGAGAAGGAGAAGAAAAGAAAAATGAGGAAGGATCTAGTGGATATAGTGACAAAAATGGAATATATCAAGAAAAAGATGGACGCAAACCTCTCTTCTCTATCCTTAAGGATTAGGTTAAAGGAGTTGGAACTACAAAGGAGTCATATTCTGAATCTACAGGAAGAATCATGGTGACTGAGGAGTTGCGCGGTTTGGATCAGATCTGGGGATTGTAACATCAAAATTTTTAGAATTTTGCTACATAGAGGAATAACTATAATACTTTGGGAAATTGAATCTACTTTGGGTGAAAGGATTTTTAATTTTGAGGAAATCCATAAAGAAGCAAAGAAATTCTTTGAGAACATTTATGAGGACAGAGTGCCAAAGGACATAAAAAACTAGTAGTGGTTCATTGATGAATTCCCTAAGATGTTCTTAGATGTTCATAATGAGATTCTAGGAGAACCTATAACGCTGGAGGAGATTTCAAGGGTGCTTCGATCCTTTTCCAAGGATAAATGTCTGGTGCCAGATGGTTGGATGGTAGAAATCTTCCTACATTTTTTTTGGAAATTATGGGTATAGATCTATTAGCAATGCTAGAGGAGTCCAGGAGATCTCGACAAATAACATGTGCGATACACTATACTTTCAATGCACTGATTCCGAAGTCATCAGGCTCGTTATAACTCCATAATTTTTTAGGTTGTGGAGTAAATCACAGAGGTAACCTTAGAACCACTTTGAAAACTCAGAATCTAGCCCTTCCAATTTCAGAGAGGGATCTCTCTTTAAGATTTAGCTTTGTTTTATTGATGATATTAGGCTAGTCATCATGTTCAAGTTTGGGTTTTTTGTGTCATTGGGTTGAGATAGTGGAATTAAGCCATTGCAATGGAGTCACAGGTTTAGATTGATCTAATGCAAAGTTTACATGCTAAACTTACAGGCTAGGGTAGGCAAGTTCACTGGATCCTTTAAAATCTATGGCGTGGAGGAGAAGAAAAAGATTAAGCAATCCATTTAATAAACAGAGCAACTAAGAATTCTGTTTTTAATTTTCAGTAGAAAACATAGAAATTATTCATAAGTCAGATACAAAGTGTACCTTTAAACAAATTATGTTCGTATTCTTCTTAGAATAATTAAGATAATAGAAACATATGTGAAAAACAATGAAAACATTCAACAGAGAAATATTCACCTCATCAATGAAATTGACGCAAGAATCCTGTAATTCTTGCATTGTATTACTAAAATATGATCAATGATAGCTCTGTGAGCTTCTTTACAACATAAGTTCTTTCTTCAAAACTAATCCCAACACTAATACTTCAATTTTTGAAGTATTTATCAAAAAAATTTACAAAATATCTTGATTCAAAAGATCAATATGGAATCCTATTAATGTATAAACTGATTGCAAAATTAGAACAAAATAATAGGAATCTTCAAACTGCTGAATACTAGCCTTGTTTTTGACAAAGGTTGTTGGTTACTGGGCCTCAAAATTTGCTGTGTTGTTCTGCCTTGCTATCCAATTACGAATTACTCCAGTAATTCACATAATTTCTCCCACCTATCTTCACTTGCGATTGAAAATGTAATCAATTTCCTGTAGCTTTCATCAACGTCTGTGTATTTTTTGAAGGTTGACTTGATGACAAATAGGTGCTTGACCTCATGACTGATAAATAAATCAAAATCTAAGGCATCCATGAATGTCTTCCCTGTGATGTGCCCTTTGATCACTGCAAACTTTGATTTGTCTTGGGAAATCTTGATTAATCTGTCTTGGTACTCTATTAGGATCATGAGCTCATTTTATGTATTTGTCAACTTTGGAAGAGTTTTCCTGTTCAACACTTGCAACTTCTTGTGGAATCTGTCTATGCTGATTTCTAAATTCTGGCATTTTTAATCCAGCTGATTTATAAGAGTCATTTTGGTCTGCATCCTTTTCACCTCCAGGATGGTCTCTGTTCTATCTTGAATTCCTAGCTCATGTAGTTCTTGTATGTTCTGTCTTGAATTCAGAAATTTGATGATGGTTGTAGCTTCCCCAAGTTTTTGCCCCAAGTCTATTTTAGTCTGCCAAATTACTTCTTTGGATTTCTGCAATAACTCCTGTTTTTCAAAGATGATATGTATAGAAGGCCATAATTATGTGATGGCTTCACCGATATCTGTCCATATATGTTATCTGACTTGGGTCAGACTATGACCCATAACTGATTCATTATGCAATTGCTTAATTTTTAGATTTAACTGATGGGTTTTCTTCAACTCTGCCACATAAAAATTATCAATCATCAACTTATGTTCTGACAATGTCTTAATTTGAGATTTTAGCTTAGAAATTTCTTTCCACTGTATAGTTAGACTATCCATGGCTCTGACCAATTCACTTGTTGAATCTGTTGTTGTTGCTTATGTAGATGCAAATGCTCTTTTGGCTGTGGCTACTGCAATTGGAATTGCAGTAAGAGGAACTATGGCCAACTATTGCACCTGCTCTTTTTCTTTGAGAAATTTCTCTAACTCTATCTCCATGTCTCTGATTTGGCTATTTAGCTCGATGACTATTCTGAACATATCCTCTTTCTGTCTCACTCTTTCCTAGCTCCTTGTCTTGTGGATCCTTTGTAGTAGGCAACTTCAATTGTTTTCTCAAGGCTGCTATATCAACATCCTTTTTCTTCAGAAGTTCTTTAGCTACCTTGATATCTTTGGGATTATATCCCAACTTTATCACCAAGTCCTCTAGTGACTTGATTCTAGTATCCTTGGCTACGCATGAAATCTTCTCTAACTTGAGCTGTGATTGTACATTATTTAGTAATACCTGCAATTTAGAGGCAGACATGGTAATGTTAGTGAGTGTGGAATACATCATCTCACTTGTTTGTCTGTGCAGGTCCATCTGGTTTATGGGATGAATATGATGTGCATCAAAAGTGAACATAGAATCATTGTAATCTGCAGATGACTTGGGAGCTGGTACTTTGTCTTCGAGAAATGCTATCTGCATTTTTCCCTTTTCTGAGTTGAATGACGATAGTAATATTTCCTAAGAGACATATGTTCATTTCCAGAACTGTGTATAAGTGGAGGTTTTTAGCATTTCATTCCTTTTCTTAATTTCCTTGTATTTGGAAAAAATGTTGGGCTCAACAATGTCTTGAGCCAAATTGACTGTCTTTGGTGTCTCCAAGGATCTCTGGAAGTAGATGAAGAAGGTGATCCTATGAAGATATCCTCCTCTCTGCTAGACACATGAGGACATATCTTTACAATAGTCTGTTGTTATTCTGTGCCCTGCTGAAAAACATTTGCAGAGTTGGTTTTTTGCTTCTTAGTATAAACTAGGAAATCCTTTGCTCCTATTTCCATCACTGGGGAAGATTCTTCTTCTCTTGCTCTCTTCTCCTATTTCTCTTTAGGTATGGGTGTTTGAGTGGTTGTAGTAGATAGAACTTGCTCCTCCGCCTCCTTCAGTGTGTTTTCCACCCATTGACTCTGGTTCATGTATTGCTCGATTTCTGGTCTAGGAGTATGTGAATAAGGTGTGGTCTTTTTCTCCACCCTTAGCTTTGAGATCAAGCTAAAAGGGTCATAAGACCAGGTGAAACTCAATTTAAAATTCATTTGCTTCAGTAACAAATCAACTTCCTTACTAGCTGATTTGGTATTAGAGACAAAAGGTCCCACTTTGGCTTTAATATTGAACAGGGCCTTCTTCTTGGCTGCCACGAAATGTAGGTCATCCATGTGAATCATTTGTCGAATGTACTCTAATGAGAAAAGTCTCATAGCCACAAATTTGGGCAGTTTTTAAGGTGGCATATCACACTCATATATCCGAATTTCTATGTATGTATGATAAAGATACAAGTCCCATGTCTTTACTTGATCAGTGAGATGTAGAATCTTCTGAATGTATTCACCTATCCTAAGCTCCACATCATTGTGTAAGAGACATACCACTGTATATAAGAACTGGTCCACAACATCTGTGAAAGAGAATTATGTGGAATTCCTTCTCACCAAGGATGTCCATTGCATGACTGACTAAGCATGACCCTGCTCATCCATCTTCTGCAAGGTGAAAGGGAATCTGTCTGCTTGTTGATGAATAAACATGTACACCAAAACATAGGAGTATTTGAAAGCTCCCTCTGTGGAAAATCTGGCAAATTGATCATGGATAGCCTTTGCAGTAAACTGTCTGTAATTAAAAATAATTGGTTTTTCACCAATGGTAAAAATTGATAGGAAGCCAACCATGGCCTCATCAACCCACTGGTCAGAATGATAACTAAGAATGTAAGAGATGATGGAAATAATATGCTTAGTTCCCTTAGTGATGCAGGAGCATTCAGCTCAGAAAAATCATTGTATTTTAGTAGACATAGGGGGTCTTGTGTTTTAAGGAAGTTGGTTTCCTAAGTGTTGAATTAATGTAATTATTAAGGTTTTGAGCGATTTTAATGAGAGAAGCTAGAATAGGGATTTAATTAAGTATAGTGAGGCATATTTTTAAATGTTCTCGAATGTAGGAGAACGTGAGAGATTTAGGATAGTTGAGAGATTTGAGAATTAATTGTAAATCTTAGATTATGAGTTAGTTCATGATTTTGTGGATTAAAGAGGATCCTTAGAGATAAGGAAGAGATTTTAGGATTTTGTTGAGAAGGTTATGGATCTAAACCAGGAATTGGTTATAGAATCATTTTGTATAAATGTAAGCCAAAAAGGCAGAGAAAGAGTTAGTCAAGTCAAGTCAAGTTACTAGTTAGAGGTGTGAGTTGGAGGTTTGTTTGTAAGCCTACGAGAAGATAGGAAAACAGAGGCCACTGATACATAGGATCAGGCCAGAGAGAGAGAGAGATTCTTATGTAAATATCTATTTATTAATACAAACAACTCGATTTGAGTTCATGTGTGTGTATTGAGTAATTGAAATATAGATGGTGTATAGTCTTGAGTTATTTTGTGTAACATAGGTTGCAGGGGAAGAATCAGAGGTGTAATACAGAGAAGAGTAACGGAGAGGTGTTACGGGCTTTACACACATTGACAGTACAGGAGGAAGGCTTTAATGTTACAGTGAAGGCGAAGGAAACATAAAGGAGTGAGCAGAGTTAAGCTCAAGAGGAAGTTGTGTGCATAACAATGAAAGTCCAGAACCCTGGAAGAAACCCGAAACCACATAAAAACACTGAAGAAACGACGTAAAAATGAAGTAAAGAGAAGAAACAAAAGAGAGTGTAGCGATGCATAAGAGTTGTTGGATCTTGGAGATCAATGGACAAGATTGTTTGTAATAAGTGGCCAATATTAAGTCGCATAGAATGGAGTCAAGAAATGAACGACGAAGATTAACTTAAGAGTTAGCAGAAGAGGAATTCGAAGGATTCGTCGCAGCCATCGATGGTAGAAGATCTACGGTCATCGGGCGCTAACAATCTTGGGTGTTAACCAAAGAAGAAAGGCATATTTATAAGCGAAAGCGGGTTATCGGACGGAGAAAAGGTGGTAAGTGGTAATGGAGGGGAGTCACCCGATTCCATTAATCAATTGACACGTAGCACGTCGGAGGAGAGAGGAAACCGCTTTATCGGGCGGGTAATCCTTGTGCAAGTAGCTCACCCGATATCGTTGTGGACCATCAGATCAAATGGGTCTTGATCTATGGTGGAGGATCACCGAGCAGTTCTGTTGATAGGGGAAGACAACAACCGTCGGATCGCAAGGTAAGATCTACAGTGAAGGTTGAAGCTGATAAGGCTTGGGAAGAGCGGACTCGAAAGGTTTATGGACACGAGTTAAAGTTATTTGAGTTCTAGAGGATGAGTGGAGATCACGCGACAGCCGTTGATCTGATGAGAGTGAAATCAATGGTGGAAATTGAATCTGATAAAGGTAAACATCGATAAATGTGCAAAGGCCAAAGAAAGGTAAAAATGTAAAGTTTACATGGGTTTTATGTGTATTTCTAATGTACAAGAATTATAATAGAAATAAAGCAGATAAAGGTATTTTGGGTTAAGTCGAGTTTAACCAAAATCTAACCATGGTATGGTAAGACGAGTGGATGTATATATTAACTAAAGTTTAATGAAGGGTGAATTAAGTTCTGATCAAAGGTTAATGAGGGGTTAGACTATTGAATAGTCAAATGAAAACGTTTCCGCAATAAAGTTAATTAAGAGCCTAAACCTTGGTTTAAGAAGGTTTTCACCATGGATAGGGTGATTAAGGCTTGGGACCAGTGACATGCAATTTTATTTGCATAATGTGGGTATTTTCGTCTTAGGCTGGCATCATTTTGGCGTCAAAGCAAAATTGTGGTTGAAACAATTGATCTCAGAACATAATAAGGGAATTCTGTGTAAAAACAAATCTTTGTGGAAATTTAGAATAGAGTTATGTTTTAAGATGTTTATGTAGGTAAGAGGAGATCAAATTCTAATCTGACAAACAATAGGCACAAAGAGATAATGTGTAGCAGAATATTGGGAGAACTTGCAGATGCAAAGAACTAGAGAACAATCCATTCAAAGTGTAGGTGAATGGTAGAACAAGATCATGCAGAGGTCTTGAAGGTGAGATGATATGGTTTGTTTTAATTTGATTTGAATATTGGAGAGTTTGTGGTCTTTATATTGATGCACAGGTAGCAGCATAAGAAGGTGAGAAGATTGCAGCAACCTAGAGCAAGGAGTGCTCAATTGGTTCCAGAGGAAAGAACCAGAGAAATGTTAACAGACTGAGCTCAAAGGAGATAAGCTTAGTGAGGCATATGTAGCAAGAAGTAGACTTGTTACTGCATACGTATTCTTGGAGCTCACAAAGGCAATTCCACAGAGGATGTGGGTAGAATTGCTAAGTAATGAAGGAAGCTGGCAAGACTTTCTAAGTGAAAGCAGAAGGTGGTCAGAACCTAGTATTTCATTAGTGATTGAAATACAAGAGGACGATTGTGTTCTTAGAAGATGTAGATGGGTTGAAGCCTAGAAGGAGCAGAGAGAAGTGGTCAAAATAGGTTCCAGAGATAGAGAACCAAGTGCTTGCCAAAAGAACAAGTACAAAGAAAAGCTTGGTGAGGTAAGTGGCGACAGGGAGGACTTGCTGTTGTAGAGGCTTTAATGCAGCTCATAGTAAGTGAGTAAGGAGCTCATGAAGATAGAAAAGGAGAATATGACTACTGATAGTCATAGCAGAGGTTCCGAGGAAAACCACAGCAGAAGAAAAGTGGAAAAGGAGGATGCCAAGGCAAATCGCAAGAGAATGAGTCAAGAGGAAATTGATAAAGAGATGGCTGAGATGAATGAACAACTTAATGTATTAATGATGATATTGGAGGAAAGCCAAAGACTAGGTTGGGTATTAAGGAAGAATCCAGTGAAGTGGTCTAAGCTATAGAGAAGGATACAATAGAAGCAAGTAAAGTGGCTGATGGAAAAACTCAGAGAAGCAAAGTTGGAAATGGAAGTTTCTATTTGTGAACCAGAGCAGGGTGAAGAAGGAGGAATTATTGATGATTTTCTGAACTGTTGGACAAATGCAGACCAACAGGAGAATGTAAAACCTTATATTGTTGAATCTAATAATTTTGATGTGATTACAGGTTTTGCAGAGGATGAGAAATCTTTTGAAGTTGTCAAAAGTATGGAAGAGTATCTTTCAAAACATAAAAACTCTGAAGTAAAGAATGATGGAGAATGTCTCTTGGATGAGAAAAACAGTGAATTATTGCAGCATAAAGAATTTAGTAATACATTGATGTTTGAAGTTGTGACAACACAGGAAAAATTTCTTGTGAAAGGAGATGGAATTCAGTCTGAAGAATTGATATGTGAAGCAATAGTTGAGATTGTTGAGCCTTGTAATTTTCAAACTGATAATTTGTGTATAAATGTAGGAATCATAAGTAATGATGAACTACTTATGAAGTGTCATAGAGAAATTGAGTTGCTGGAGTATTTGTTGGGAAATTCAGAGTATGACAGTGTGATTGCAGAGGAACGAGTTCATTATAGTGGACAAGAGCATAAATACATCATTAGAGTGGATGATGTGGAGGGGAGACTAGCTGATAGTCTTGAGAGTACTTTACATAATTCTTTAGATATTTCTTTAAATAGGTTGAATTAGCATATGTAGCCTTCTTCTTACCTTGCAATATTCTCTTCTCTCCATCATCATCCAAGCACTCAATAGCCTTCTCATAAAAATCTGCCTTAGTCCTGTGAAGGTACAAACAATCCATACCTTGAAGAATATTGTATGATCCCAATGGAAGCACATTTAGATGTGTTGATGTATGCATACCATTAATTTCAAATGCACAAGCTATCACCCAATGGTGAACTCTTTTCTGTATCCCTTTAACCAACTGCACCAACCAAGACTCTGCATGCATTTCTTTAGCCAAGCCACACTTATCCACCAGGTCAGGATTAACATAACTATAATTAGATCCAAGGTTAATTGAAATGGAAACAAATCGATCACAAAGATTACCTTACATCTCAATAATGGATGCCCGGTGACCCGCCTGCTTGTTATAAAATGCTACATAGATCTAAGGAATGGTATGGCCTACATCCCCACTTTCTGCACCTCCTGAGCACTGTATATCTGAGGCCTGCCACCATGATACAACAAACAATCCTTCTTGCGATGATATTTGCCACAAATATAACACTGCAATGACTCCCTGCCACTACCTTTATTCTGGTGCTCTACAAGCTAAGATCCATGTCCCTTCTCTGCTATATTGAACTTCTTGTAAGGATCCATATTCTTTTTCTCACTAGCATCTTAAGGTTTCTCTTGCTTCGGAAGCCATTTTCCTTTGGTCTTGTAATTTCCATTCGAATCATCCTTAGGCTTAGTCTTGCACTTCAACTATTCATAAAAATTCTTCAACTTCCCAATAAATTCCTCTAATGACCGAGGCTCATTATACTCAATTTTATCCTTGATTGCTAATGGCAGTCCAACAATGAACCTTTGGAACTTCGTCTTATTATCTTTAAGATAAAGCACACGTATATCAATAGCTCCAGAAACTTAATCATGTACTCTTCATCTGTGATAGATCCCATATTCCAGTCTTAAAACTCCTTAGCCTTAATTTCATAGTATCTCTCTGACAAGTACTTCTTTCTGAAAAGTCTCTTGAATTCATGGCAACTCAACTCCTTTGTCCTGATGCCTCTGACACACTTCACATCCTCCCACCAAATGTCTACTTTCCCTTTGAGACTTAAAATAACTATCTTGTCTTTCCTATTCTCTGTATAGTCATGTAGCTTGAAGAACTTCTTCATCCCAAGCAACCATGCTTCTACATCTTTCAGTTTCGTTAGCCCTCCATCAAACTTAGGAGGTTTGGCTTTCTTGAACTCATTTGGAAAGTATCCCCTCTCACTCCTCCTGTAAGGATGATAACAATGATGACCATGATGCCTATCTAAACTAGGACTAGAATAGAACCCAGAACAACTAGCTTTCTTGTCAGGTGTATCCATCCATCTGCCACTTATGACTGTATCATCCATGTCTGATCTATGCGCTGATCGAGATATGCCACCATATTCCCCATTAGTCCTGTCCTCCTATCCATAAATGATCTGTGGTTATCCTTGTCTTTGAAAATCTGAAAAACTTTGAAGGATCACTGCATTAACATCTGCTTGCTTTTCTTGAGCCCTGGCAAGCCTTTCCTGTGACTTAATTATTCTATCATTATCCACCTTGCAACTTCTGATCTCTGCCTATAAAATTATTAAGGTATCTGCTATGTCGAGAGAGTACTCATCGCTTGGTTTCTCATTTGATCGATAAGGAGAGTCATGTGAACTGTAATCCACCATTCTACTATTCACGTTTGATCCTCTATCTCCTACAAACATACCATGTCAGATAACCAAATATACACATAATTAACATACCTCAGTGAAGTTCAAGGGAGGCTATCTCATCTACAAAATAAATCCAATTAGAATGATACATATATATGCATGATCATATCAATATATCGGCATCATGTATAATAACACTAACTACATACAATGACCTCATGCACGATAACCATAACCATGACAATACATGCATAACGACATGCATCTAGCCCATCTAGTTCAAGTATTTGAACCATGCTATGATACCAATCTATAATGACACTACCCCACCTTTACTTGCTTTTACAAGCCCTCCAGGTAAATTTGAAGCGGAGTGCTACTATGACATGACCTGACCTCCAAATTCCAATTAAGGAAGTGGGGCCTATTGACCCTTCTGCCTATACCTACCTACAAGTTAGTGAGAAAAGCCTTCAACCCCACAAGGTTTGGTTGGTTGCAGGAAACTCAGAGAAGGGGTTGTCACACTAATCCTGACTCTCTCCGTTTGAGCTATCTCCTAGGTTAGCTAAGGGGGTGGTCCCTAATGAAAAATTAAGTTAAAAGATGTGAGTTTCTAGGAGAGTGTTATAGTGAAAATGGATTACTTTTAAGGATTTATGGTCAAATATGAAGTGAATAACTTGAAATAACAATTCCAATCATTAATATGATTAAAAACCAGTGCCTTATAAGGAATTTTCTCAACAATTTAAAGATATATTTTCTCAAAGTAAAATGCAATGCTCTCAAAAGAGAAAACAAAGTAACCCTAAAATGTAAATAAGAATTGTTAGCACAAGATATGTAAGATACAAAATGATTTTGAGATAATCAACTTTATAAATCAAAACATGTGAAACATGTCTTGCCAAAACCCAAAAATTAGTAATTAACTTGGAAATATAAAAGAAAGGAAGTGCTAAAGCAAGACATCAATATGCAATTAGACTTGAAACATGAAAAGAAAAAACTTGTTTGAAATGATTACAATACTTGCTTTTGGAATAGACTTTGCATATGAAACCTCAAACCATCAAGAGACAAGTAAAGTAAATGTAATGGAAAGTGCTCTTGGTTAATTTTAATAATTAGCTCTACAACAAGATTACAATTTAACTCTTCAATCCTCAGACCTCATCTTCGCCCAATGACATGGATCTCACAGTGAGGAGTCAATAAAGGAGTAGAGGATCCCTAAGATGTTTACTTCAACCAACTTATGTTGGAGGTAAAATTTTAATGAGGCTTGGGGCCTTCCTACACTAAAATGCCTAGATGAAATGCAAATTGTGTTAGTTCCCCAAATTAAAATAATGATACATGCAAATGCTTCAAAGAGGTTGATTTGCAATGCTTGAAAATGAAATAGTGTTCAACATAAGTTGCAATTATAACTTCAATTGGAGGAATAAAATTAGCTTACAAGTATTGCATGTGCTTCATCAATGAATTAAAATGATACAAGTAATTTTCTTGAAAGTAAAATTTGTTTCAAATAGACAATGACAATAAATTGCTTCAATATTCAAGATAACAATGTAGCATAAAATTGAAGCATGTATTCAAGTGCTCATGAAACAATTTACCAAGGTAAATGGAAACGAATCAAAGTTTGTTAAGAATATAAATTGCTTGCATGTAAAGGATGAATTGCCCAAAGTAAAGTGTAAGTTTGTAGCTCCAAGCAACAATGAGAAAGTAAATGCAAAGCTCAAACGAAATTGTAAGAAACTTTAACTTAATGAAATGTGATAGGGAGGTTGTGTTAATTCCCAATTAAAGCATGCATGTAAGTGAATGAAGTATGAAATCTTAAACTATGCAAATGTCAATCCACCCAAGAGAAGCCTCCCTCTAAATGGGGAGATAGGATACCATGGGAGAAATCCCAAGCTCCCACAAGCAAATTAGATCTTTTATTAATATTACAATGAGAAGAGGGACCATCAAAGTTCTCAACTATACTTCAAGGAGAGTCCTTACAATAATTGCTTGAAACTTGGACACTAGACCTCATTTCTTGAGAAAGTGGTGACAAGATTTCACAAAACTTATGCAAGGGAAACAAGGTGTGAGTTTCCTCCAAATGCCCACGGCTTAAAGAGGAAAATGGACAGCCCTCTAGTGAACTCGACTTGGCCAAAATAAGCCTCAAAATGGCTCACGACATCCTTGGAAATCGAACCCCCAACACCTGCAAAAGGTCCTTCAAACACTTGTTAGATGTTGCGGGAAATCTCTCTTCAAAATCTACCACACAAGAGTTAGCAAACAATCCAAACAACGGCTGCAAAATAAGTTAAGTATTAATGGAAAAATCAACAAGATAAAATGTATATGTACAATTATAATTTACAAAAGGCTAAGCTAAAGAGTGAGAGTAAACTCTCGTCTTTTCTTAGCCATCTTCAAGCTCTTAGATAGCAAATGAAAGAAATGAAGTACAATGTTTTTTCAAAAGAGATTTAAATTTAGAAGTTCTTGGATTTTGTACAAATAAGACTACGAAGGCTCAAAGAACAAATAAGAGCTCCTTTAAGAATGTATCAAAAGTGGGTTGGTCTCTCCAAAGACTTCCCCTCACGCTTGATTCTGTAATCCCAACAAGATGTTACCTCTACAAAACTTCAATCAATAATTAGTTCCATATAGATTTAGCAATAAACAATGATAAGAAACTCTAGAGATTTATTTAAAACCAACTAAAGCATTCTATACCTAGAGCATACTTCTAAATCAAATGTCAATGCAAGATAGCTCTACATTAACAAATCTACAAGATCATATGGAAGCAAATTAGGTCAAAGCATGTATAAAAGAAATTATACCAATGCTCAACAATTTATCACACTCGAAAATGAGGAACACCTCATGAATGAAACCCAAAAGTCTTTATTGATATTTTTGAAAGTGTACAAGGCAGCCGCGCTTCCGCAAGCACAATAGCTAGTAACAATATTATACAATGTGAGAGCTCATGACTCTATTATATAAAGAGTTGGGAGCAAATCCCAATGAAGAATGACAATGAAAAATGGCATTGGAGCCAATCCCAATGTAGAAGTGATTAAACAAGTGGCATGAGGTGACAATCCTAAAGAGAAATTTGAATTTGTTGAATGGAGCTCCAATGCCAAGTGTAAAAATCGAATTCTAGAAAGTGGACGTCATTTGTTTCTTCCCTTATGTGCCAAATTCGAATTTTATGGTGGAATGACAAGTGTATATGAGTGGTAACCCATGTGGGGACAATTTCCCACAAAAATCTCCACCAAATATTCTCCCAAATCCTCCCAAATGTGCATTAACTTCACAAATTCGAATTTCCAAACAATTTTTTCATTTGATGCCAGAAATTTGATTTTATTTGAGCACATGTCATTTCCTTGGTTTTAGGAGTCCACATCACCTTGGGACTTCACTTTAACTCCCTCATAATTTTCCACCTCATTTCCACAACATTTAACATGTGTGGGTATTTATTTTTCTCCATTTATTTAATTTCTGGCTTAATTAATTGCCAGATTTCCCACTAACCTTAAGAAAAGTGGGTTTTGAGAGTCCAAAAAACATTATTAACCCCTTAAAGTATGTTATAATAGAAAATTGAGGGTGAGAGGTGCAATTTTGATTACTCATACCCCATACAACTTCTCTAGACTACACTTATTACAATTTAAATACAATTTTATTTGCAATTTTTGACCTACAGGAAATCTAAAAAATTAAAAAATGACTACCTAGACCTAACCAAATTCTATGATTTTTTTTGTGTGATCTAGTATGGTAATATACATCGACTCTCGACACTAAGATGTGTTAGAGTCTCAACCTTCAAACCGTCACCCCGACTTTGGGGTAACACATGAGTGAAAAAACCCAGAAAATTATCCGCCTTTGAAAAAAAGGGATAATTAACTAGATAAAAAAAACACTCTCAGGTGTACTCGTTTGCTAATCAAGCCCCAACATCCTAGGCTTGTTACAGACTCAAAACTCATCATTACTAGTATCACTTATTACAATTCCCTATACGGTGAAGAATCTGGGTACAAGAAAGATGATGAGATGATGAGAAGATAGAAGTAGAGTAAAAAACTCTGTTGACTGATGATATCTGATAGTACAAGTGTCCTCTGGATCAGGCTTGGGCATGGATTCTTCATGTAATCATCAGGTGCCACTTCAGTGGTCAACATGGCCTACAAAATTAAGCCTTCCTCACCTTCTTCAGGGAGTACAGACCACCCACGAGCTAAACAACCACTCTAGGTGCCCAATCCTTGAGATGGATTTCTTTTTCACTGACCTGGGCCCACAACTGCATGCATGACAAGGATAGGGTGAAACTATAGCCCTCCAACCGTATGCACAAGCCTGCTTCCCTATGGTTATAACCCAAAATCTCCAGTTCAGAGGGTGTGGTCCCGAGATCTGAGCCAATTTTCTAGGCTAGCTTCCATACAACTGCACAGAACTACCTGTAACTTCTCAATGTGATAAATGACATAATGACAAAGTTATTCATACAAAACTTGAACAAGAACTTAACAGAAGCAAGCCTAACCATGACAATCATTTTGTCAAACATTTGAGTCATGAATGCGTATATGATCTTAAGAGTTTTAACCTCATCTAAGAATCATCAAGAAGGTCTAATGCCCTCTCTTAATAGTTGAAATAGCACTTATTAGCCCATGCATTTGTCAATCAATCATTAACTTGTCAAATCACGAACAAGAGCCAAAACTAGAGCACATCATAGAACCATGCTTGTGACCAACATATAACCAGAATAAGAACCATCACAAATATGCATATAATCAATATAATAACAAGTACATGTGATCATTAATCACATTATGAAAATAACTCTTAAATACCGATGCAAAGCCAACAAAGTCAAGGACTTCCACGTACCACCCGACCATAGATTGGGTTGAACCAAATATTTCTTTCAACCAATCATCCCTGTGCCATATTCAAAGCATGAATGTGGGATCTCATGGGATAAACCAAAGCATAAACAACTAAGGGAATCCACAAGTTTAACCACCTCCACCCTCAAGGTACTGTGATCTTGCCAAAACTGGTTAAGAGATCACAACCAAAACAAGCTTGAATGCCTCAGAATTCCTTCACCACCCGCTGAGGAGTTTTCCTATCTCCACCCACCTGTCGAGGGCTTCTTGGAGAAAACCTTCTCCACCCCAACCCTTGGGAACTTTTCAGAGACCACTTCACCCTGATCCAAAATCTTCTAGAAATCCAAATCTCGATTAGAAATGAATCCCATCATGTTGTGACTATCCAGGAAATGGAAAGGCAAGGTTAAAACCATTGTAAGCCAACAAAACCCATGCCAATGACAACAAATGAACCAAAAAAACAAATGTATGTAGCATGCATTCACACCTCAACTAGGAAGTTACACATGCAACCTATTACCTGCAAAATCTTCCTGTTGAAGCTGCTTGATCCAACCTTCTCCTTGTTTTCCTTTCATTTCCTTGCTTGTCCTTTTCCTTCCCTTGCTTTCTTGATTTCTCTTCTTGGTGTTTTCTCTCTCTCTCTTAAACTAATTCCAAGATAAAAACTGACAAAAAGCTATGAATTAATCCTCGAAAGTCTTTTTTTTTTTTTTTTTAATCATTGAGACCTCTATTTTCTTCATTTTCCTTCTAATTTCTCTCTCATGCAAATTTGTGTCTCTTTACCTTCCTTTTATCATATTTTTCTTTATTTCTCATAAATAAAATGCCAATTAATTCCTCTTTTCCTTTTCCAATTTCCTTAGCCAATAATAAACTGAAAGTGATGCCCATTATAGTGCTTTGCCCAACTTCAACTTGGAATATGTGTCCCATGAACTTGGTCTTATTTTTCCTTTATTAACCTTTATTACATGAACTTTTAACCTGAGGTTGTTACACCCTAAGAAGGGCCAAGAACCACAAAAGGATTAATGGATCGATTGCTTCAAATTTATGGATGATTTGATCTTTCATTACCCTTCAACCACCTGCATGCTGAAGAATGTAACTAGTGTCAGTATTCATAATTGTATTTGAGTCATGATGTAATGTATTTGTCAAAAGTAAGGATTTTTTTTAATTAATTAATTAATTTATTATTATTATTATTATTATTTTTAAATAAATTGAATTATTAAAGCATGGGTTTCATGCTTGGGTCAATTGTTAATAGATCAAAGCCTCCATTATAGGCTTCTAGCATTTGTGTCAAGAGTCCTTGTCCTTGTCATTATGTAATAAACCCTTCTTGGGTTTCTTGAGTTAAGAAATACATTTATTTTAGTGTAAAATAAGTCATTTAGGCCTCCTCCACCAAGTCGACCTCATCAAGGGAATTTGACCTCACAGATTCACTATATATTGGTAGTTATTCAACCTCATTTGGAGCACTAACCAAGAAGTTCAATCTCCAGTAACTGCAAGCAATAAAAGGGTGTGAAATTCAAGGAATAAGGAAGAAAGCCTAATGAAGGATAAGGAAGTCTTTGTCAAGAAAAAGAAGTCAAATTTTCTCTCTCTTTGTCTCATACATGCAAAGTAGCTAAACCTGCAGAAGGGTCGAAATTACAGAACTAAATCTAGGCCGAAATTATAAAGTAGTAAGGCCAAAAATCTGTTTTGATGCAGGATTGATGTAATGTTGATGCAATATTGCTGCAGTTGATCTTTGAAGTTTGGAAGGATAGTTTGAGGGTTGACATGGTGGAGGAGAAAGGTCATTTGGTTTGGTCTAAGGTCTTGGTCTATCTCAATTTGGATTTTCTAGTGGAATAGTTTGACTGGGTTTTCCCCTATAGGAGGGTTTCAACCCTAGTTGAGTGCCTATATCTAGTGTCATTCATCTTCATGTTTTATTTTGATGATTTCTTGATGATAAGAAGATAAAAGAAGAGCATAAAGAAAGTTAATAAGACTACAAGAATATCACAAGTAATTATCAACATAAGAAAATATTTTGCCTTTCTGATTTTCTAACACTGCAAATAAGCCCAACAAAACGACATAATTCAAAAATAAACCATAGACCATGAACCCTTCAAATCTGCCTTCTCGTTTGATATTCAAGAACTCTTGAAGGCTAAGAGAAATTTTAGAGCTTTACTACTCTATGGGTGGTGTTAGATACATTGCCTCAGTGAGAGGAATAAAGCCTTTATATAGTTTTGGAGGAGGCAATGAGGGGTAGCCGACTTCCACTTTAAGAGGGAAATTGAAATTTTAAATTTCAAATCTGATGGAGCTAAAAGATCCCCCTTTTTAATGAGTCTGACCTATTGGCTTATTTAAATTTATAAATATATTTTGAAAACCCTCCATAACATTATTATTTAATGTTAAAATAAATTGTGAAGCCTTCCACAACAACCTTCATATTTAATCTCAAACTAAATTTTGCAACCCTCCACAATAGCCTTTTACCATAACATTATTTGACTGCCACATCATTCATTGTTTGGGGATTTTGACCACAAGGTGGGTGCACCTTCTTTGACTAGGCATATTTACCGAATGGTGAAGACTCTCATGACATGTTATATACCGTTGGAATTGACATGACAAGTAGTATCCAACCATGATGGTCCCAAGCACATGAGAATAGAAATCCCAATTTTTTTTCATCGTTAAAGGCGGGGCTCCACTGGATGTTGCTTAGGTTGACATTAATGACAACCATATTTCATCAATCTCCCCCTTTGGCATCAATGGAAAAGGGTGACCCCCCCAACAAAGTGCATGTTCCCTTCCTTTAATGATATGTCTTTCTTCCCATGTCTTCCAAACTGAAAAAGATTAAGATCAATGTGGACCTTGTAGTATCGTGAGCTTTTTCCAAAGGTAATCAAACATTTCTCGAGGTAGAGGCTTAGTAAAGATGTCAGCTATTGTCTCCTTAGCCCCAATGTATTCAACCTTGATGTTCTTTTATGCTACTTGTTCTCGAACATAATGATATTTGATAGGAATATGTTTTATTTTTTAGTGCATGACAAGATTCTTGGAAATACTGATAGTGTTAGTGTTGTCATTGAACATTTCAAATGGGCTCATCACACTTCACTTGGAGATCCTACAAGGTTTGTTTCATCCATAGGACTTGAGTAAAACATCCTGCTACTACTATATACCCTACTTCTGTTATGGATAAGCTTAATGAAGATTTCCTTTTACTCAATGAAGAAGACACGAGATATCCACCCTCGGTGCTCTTGCAATAATCAATGCAACTTGCCCCAATCTGCATCAGTATATGTTGTGATAACCAATTCATTTCCTTTAAGATAACATAAAAGAAAATTGGTTATTCCTTTGAGATATTTGAAGATCCTTTGGTAAACTTCTTGCTCAACCTGTCATCATCACTACTAAAAATGATATTGTCTACATATACTTTTATGAGTGTCAAGTTGTCTTGTTCGATCTTAATATATAAGTTGTGTTCGACACTTCCTCTTCTAAACCCTTTCTTGTGCAAATATTTGTCCAAGCAAGCATGCCATGCTCTCAAGGCTTGCTT
>APFE031293758.1:0-12583 GCA_000404065.3 Pinus taeda
TGTGGAAGCATTGACATTCAAATCCACTCCATATAAAATATTATGATGATATTAAATCACATAAAGACCGATGGGTTTTATGGATAAATAGAAGAGCGGTCCTTATCCAATGAGGATTTAATGATGTTATCATTCTTTCATCATTTGAAGTGAAGAAACTAGTCTAGTAAGGCTCCAAGAATCATGTACTAAATTTGAAGTATGTTCTACCACAATTGGTCAACAATAAAAAGGATCGGCGGAACTAGTTTGTTGAATAACATTTCTCTTACGTGTATAAAAATGTGGTATGATTTCGATGGCGTATTTATTCCTCTAGCCCCCTTCCTCATATTATGTTGTTGAAGAACTTATGACTTTTGGTGTTTCAAACTCCAAATTATGACCTCCTGCAAAAGTTTTTCATGTGCTTGTCTTAGAGCTCGAAGGTAAAAATTTCCGTGATATTGGACTGATTTGGTACTTAGCCTAAATATCAGGTGAAACAATTCCTCGCGCATGGATCATATTGACTTTTAATAAGTCGGTAACGAGCCAATTTTGTGTAATAAAAAAAAGAGTGTAAAAATATAATCCAAGTGCACATAAAATGTGTATTGGATATGGGGAGTCTCCATTAATGGAGAACCAATGTTCTTTTGAAGCTAGATTATGACAAGCCCACAGGAAGATCTAGGAGAGATTGACGACTTTGATATCAATCATAGTATAAGAGGGGTAGAGATGTAAATTGAGAAGGGGGTGAGGCACTCGAACTCTTAGTTCACAATCCGGACTATTAAACTACTACAGGGAAAATCCACATGGCTCGTCATATCAAGCTCATCCCTTGTGACCCGCCGCTTGGGGTGTTGATAATTGTCCCGACTAGGCATGAGAAAAGTAGCGAAAGCCGAGAAAGCAGTGATTATTTCAATTAGAAGTTTTCACAAATGGAATGATGGCCGGCGGGTAAGGCAATAGCACCATCCAAATATTAGAAAGGAGAGAAATCCCAAACACTATTATAAAAAATAAAAAAGTTGCATGTATGTTTACGTTATTGCAAATATGAAGGCATGGGAAAGTTGTCGTATATTTATTCAGAGAAAACCATGGTTGTAAGTTTAAGGAATGCATCCAAGCAATAGCACTATTAAAAGCCAACTTTCTAGTTTATGGATCTAGAAATGTGATCTACCGACATGTTGATAAAAGCTATCACATAACACAGTGTTATTCTAAATAAAGATATGGATAGGATGAGGATCTAGATTAATGGAGTAAGACATGTCTATAATCCTTATCTAACCACTATGACATATAAACCTTGCTAACATGGGCGGTGGCTTTTATTGTTATTTAAAGAGGAAAGAGTGGATAAGCTACAAGATTTCTAAGTCATGTCAATAACCAAATTGAGAAAAAGGTTACTATAAAAGAGACACCCTCTCTATAAAGATGATTCACTGCAAGCTCAATCATGCATCCTTCTTCTTTTTCCTTTGTGTGGTTCCTCCACTTCTTATAGCCAAATTTCAAATTCATTAATAAAAAAGGAAGAGTATAGGGTTCAAGAGTAGCAGTATTTTTTGTTATTATTGTCACTTCCACCATCATGCATGTTCTTGGAAAGGGAGACATTGGCTTCCACTGTCCTCCAAGCGGGGGGTTCATCATGTCTAGATGAAGAAAAGAGGCCAAAGGCCAGCGATGCGATATTGAAGGAAGGGCGAAGGCAAGATCCATTTTTGGTTGGCTTATAATATTAGACAAGGAGTGAATGTAAATATGGCATGAATATTTACTTCATTTAAACTTGAACTAGTTAAATCATTTAGCTCATATATGCAAATGTGGTGTTATCTATAAGCACATGAATGACTTACATGTACCAATTATATATGAGTATATTTATCTAGGTTAATGATGTTTAGGAGAATGATTGTAGTTTATGCATGTGACTCCTTTTAAATTGAAGTGTAGAGTTAATAGTGGAAACATAATATACCATTATTAATACTTGGACCAAGGAGCCTTGATGCAGGAGCATCTGATTCAGAGGAAAATTCTTCTGATTTATTCCATAAAAAATCAAAAAAATCTACAGGCAAGGAGTGGGATCCTTAGACTGCTGTTTTCCATGTTTTTTTAGTTAAATTTAGAAATAGAATATGCCATCTTTTCTAGATAGAATAAGGCATACTAGATTAGAATAAAGAAAAGCTAAGATTTTTATGTATTGTTACTTCCTATATGTAATTTCTTTTGTAATAAAGCAGCTAGGGATAAGAAGGAAAAAGATGAAAAACTCAGCTGCTAAGTAGGAAAGTTTTTTTTGTCCAGGTAAGAGTATAGAATTAGAATTTTCTTTTATGCATGGAAAAAAAAGGACAATGTGTGTGTCTTGAATAGAGAAGGAGCGCAGACCTGAAAAGAGGAATGGTTGTTTAGCTGGGAAAGGGAATGAACCGGAGCTGTCCATAATTGATGGCTTGAATAAAACAATTTAGAAGGGTGTTTACAAAACCTGGCGATGTCAATTCTATGTGCATGCCTGTAAGTTATGATTTAAGTACTATGTATGCTGTCAATTGTCAATTGTATGCCTGAAGAATTTTAGATGGAAGGCTGTGGCGGGTCTTTTAAGAGACTGTGTAAAAATATATATACCGTGGCTGCTTAACAACTGGTTCATTCACTGTCCAATCGATTTTCTTTACGCTTTCCAAATGATTCAATTATGTTGCATTAAATTATCCACAGTGGTTATAGAATTTACATATACCGTGGGTGTGATTGTTAAAGTTATATCATAAAAAAGTGGTGTTTGTTATTATTGCCGCGCGCTGCCTCCATAAAATTAAAGCGCTATTCCTATAGATTTAATATAACGTCGTTGATAACACGTCATAGCAGGTCATGAAAGTAAATGGAACTGTGCCTTGATGCAACGTTATGAATTTGTATGAAAAAACTGTGAAGTAAAGCGCTGTTGATTCCTCTATGGTCGTTGAAAGGCCGTGCGCCACCGTTGCATGGAGTATTTTTATTACATTTATATATTTGTGTAATCAAAGAAGTCTGTGCTCAATTTCTATATGTAACTTGTTTAAATGAACAAACCAGTGAGCGGATAAGACAGATCAAAAAGGCGGAATTGGTACAATTTTGTGACCGTTCTTATAAGCATTATATATGTTGAAAAAGGAGAGAGTTCATGACTGAGGATCTCCAGCAATTGGAGAAGGAACAGATTGAAGACATAGAAGATACAACAACCAGATTCGGAAGATTGTCATTGCAACCAAACAGCAGTCCATCATTTGTGGTATCAGAGCCAGCAATTGGCAGTGAAGTAAATCTCAGGAGCAGTAGAAGGATGGCTTTCAGGGTTGGAAGAGGACAAGGACGTGGATGTGGTGGAAGAGGACGGCATGCCGGAGATGTCGAGTTGAGAGAAGATGTAGAGGAGCTGCGAGCTAGGTTGGATGCACTAACCTCTGGCAGGAATATAGATGATGGAGACGCGAGTGAACCCGAAGCTGAAGATACTGAAGAGGAAGCAGCAGAGATTCCTCCTGAGATGAAGATCTTTCAGTCAGTGATGAAAGCCACAGCCAGGCCATGGAACCAGTTAGTACTAGTATATCAAGGAGGACTAAATCGAGAGGAGCTAATTGACTGGATTAACAGTATGGAGAAATTCTTCGATTATGAAGAAATGGAAGAGGAGAAGAAAGTAAAGTTTGCTGTCACCAAATTAGTGGGCCATGCAGCGCTTTGGTGGGATGGTGTATAGGCGGAAAGGAGAAGACTGGGCAAGCAGCCAATCAAGAATTGGAGCAGGATGGTAGCAAAGCTTAAAGGTAAATTTCTACCCATTAACTATCAACAGACATTGTTTAGGCAAATGCAAAATCTAAGGCAGAGAGCTTTGACAGTAAAAGAGTATAGAGAAGAGTTCTATAAGGTGAGTATAAGAGCTGGAGAAGCCCAAGACACAGCTGAGAGAGTGGCTAGATATATGAATGGCCTCAGAATGGACATTCAGGATGAAATAAGTCTACTGTCTCCAAAAACAGTAGATGAAACCTATCAAATAGCACTGAAGGCTAAAGAAAAACTCATAAGGAAGCAGTCTGCCAGGGGGAGAGGGAATTTCAGAGGGAAAGGAAGTCAAGGTGGTAGAGGAAGGTCTACAGCACCTAAAGATGGAGCTAGCAGTAGCTCAACCCCGCATGCATCCAGAGGAGGTGATGCAAGAGGCAGAGGGAGTTTTTATAGAGGAAGAGGAGACAGAGGAAGGGGCAGAGAAATAAGATGTTACAGGTGTAACAAATCGGGACGCAGAGCTTTTGAATGTCCAGAGAATGCATAAGTAAGACAGAGAAATGCAATTGTTGCTCTAGCTGAGGGAGAGGCACCAGTTACAGCAGTACCAGAAGAGGAAAACACACCAGAGAAAGGAGAATCTATGGTACTTAACAAAGTTTTGATTAAATCAGCAAAGGAGGTGACTAAACTGCCGCAAAGGAAAACTTTGCTCAGGACAGTATGCAAAGTTCAAGGGAAATGTTGCCAGATGATCATTGATAGTGGAAGCACTGACAAATTGGTTTCTACAGAAGTAGTGGAAAAATTGAAGCTGAAAACAAGGAGGCACCCAACACCGTATAAGGTGTCATGGTTACAAAAAGGACATCAGCTGCTGGTAAGTGAACAGTGTGAATTAGAGTTTCAAGTGGGCAAGTATAAGGACAAAGTTCTTTGTGATGTGATGCCTATGGACGTGTGTCACATATTGCTGGGAAGGCCTTGGCAATATGACAGAGCAGCCATGCATGATGGAAAAAGAAACACCTACAAGTTTGAGAAAGATGGTGTTAACCATACATTACTGCCACTACCAGAAGAAGGCGGACCGGGACAGAAGACAGATCCAAAAACTCTGCTACTTGGAGGAAAGGAGTATTTGAAGCAGATCAAAGAAGGTGAGGTAAGCTATGCTATAATTTGCAAGCCCAAGGTAATCATGACTTCCACCAAAGTTTCTGATTTACCTATTGAAATTCAAGAAATGTTGGAGAGTTATTATGATATTATTGTTGATGACTTGCCTAATGAGTTACCGCCTATCCGAAGAATTAGTCATCATATAGATTTAATTCCTGGAGCAAGTTTGCCTAACAAAGCAGCTTATAGAATGACTCCTGTAGAAAATGAAGAAATTAAGAAACAGGTACAAGAATTGCTTGACAAGGGGTTGATCAAGGAAAGCTTGAGTCCTTATGCGGTGCCAACAGTGCTGAGCCCAAAGAAAGATGGAGGCTGGAGGATGTGTACAGATTCAAGAACAATTAATAAGATCACAATCAGGTATAGATTTCCGCTACCCAGAATTGAAGACTTAATGGATTGCTTGTCTGGTGCAAAATATTTTTCCAAATTAGATTTTAAAAGCGGGTATCATCAAATAAGGATAAGAGAAGGGGATGATTGGAAAACCGCTTTTAAGACTAATGAGGGGTTATATGAATGGAAAGTGATGCCTTTTGGGTTGTCCAATGCACCAAGTACATTCATGAGACTTATGAATGAAGTTCTTAAAGAATTCATTGGTAAATTTGTAATAGTATATATGGACGATATATTAGTCTATAGCAGGTCTAAGGAGGAGCACTTGAGGCATTTAAATTATGTCCTGCAAAGGCTACAACAGGAAAAATTATTGTTGAACTTGAAGAAATGTTTATTCCTGAAAGAAGAGTTGGTGTACTTTGGATTTGTGATTTCAGCTGAAGGATTAAAGAAGGATCCAGAAAAGATCAAAGCAATTGTGGAGTGGCCTTCACCCAAAAGTGTTTTTGAGGTAAGGAGTTTTCATGGTCTTGCTACTTTTTACAGAAAATTCATTAAGAATTTTAGTAAGATTAATGCACCTATTATTGAGACCATAAAGAAAGACAAACAGCCATTTAAGTGGACTGTTGAAGCAGAGAGAAATTTTCAGCTTTTAAAGAAGAAAGTAACTGAAAATCCTGTTTTGGTTCTTCCTGATTTTAACAAAACCTTTCAAGTTAAGTGTGATGCTAGCGCAGAAGCAATTGAAGGAGTGTTGAGCCAAGAAGATAGACCAATAGCTTATTTCAGTGAAAAGCTAAATGATGAAAAAAAGAAATATTCTTCTTATGATAAGGAGTTTTATGCAGTTGTGAAGGCATTGAAGAAGTGGCGACATTATTTGATGTCAAAGGAATTTATTCTTTATTCAGATAACCATGCTTTGCAGTTTATCATGCAGCAACCAAAGCTCAACCAGAAACATGCTAAATGGGTGGAATATCTTCAAAGCTTTCATTTTGTGTTGAAGCATATAACTGGACAGTCAAACAAAGTTGTAGATGCCTTAAGTAGGAGGAATGTTTTGTTGCAGGAAAGTCAAATCCAAGTGAAGGGTTTTGATTTTCTCAAGGAGTTGTATGAAGATGATTCAGATGTTAAGGAGGCATTTGAAGCTTGCAGGAATCCAATTTTGGCAGATTGGAGTAAGTGGCTGGATTATTTTCTACAGGATGGTTTATTGTTCAGGAGAAATCAGCTGTGCATACCAGTCTGTTCCATGAAGGGAAATTTAATAAAAGAAAAGCATAGTGGGGGACTTGTAGGTCATTTTGGTGTAGAGAAGACTTTGGAGCAGCTCAACAGGTTTTATTTCTAGCCAAGAATGAAATTTGAGGTGGAGAAGTATGTAAGAAATTGTAAAGTTTGCCAGTATGCAAAAGGAAGAAGCCAGAATACCGGATTGTATATTCCATTGCCCATTCCAGAAAGGCCTTGGGATATGATAAGAATTGATTTTGTGTTGGGATTGCCCAAAACTCAGAGAGGGTATGATTCAATCTTTGTTGTAGTAGATAGATTTTCAAAAATGGCACACTTTATTCTCTGTTATAAAACTAGTGATGCTTCTCACATTGCTAACTTGTTTTTTAAAGAAATTGTAAGATTGCATGGGTTGCCCAAAAGCATTGTTTCAGACAGGTATTCAAAGTTCGTGGGACATTTCTGGCAAACATTATGGAAGAAGCTGGGAACTAAGCTAAGTTTCAGCTCAGCCTATCATCCTCAGACGGATGGATAGACTGAAGTTGTGAACAGAAGTTTAGGCAATCTTTTGAGGAGTCTTACTGCAGAGCATCCAAAGCAATGGGATCAAGTATTGCCGCAAGTTGAGTATGTATATAATGATAAGCCAAACAGGAGTACAGGACAGAGCCCATTCCATATTGTTTATGGAATGCATCCTAGAGGAATATCTGAACTAAGAAATTTGGGGAAAGAAGAAATGAGGAGTGCAGAAGGTGAAGACTTTGCTTCCAGAATGCAATCAATTCATGAACAGGTGAAACAACAGCTGCAAGATAGCAACATCAAGTACAAAGCTAGAGCAGATATGAAGAGAAGAGAAGTGAATTTTGAAGTTGGAGACTTGGTGTTAGCACATCTCAGGAAGGAGAGATTTCCAAAAGGTGAATATAATAAGTTGAAGTCTAAGAAAATTGGACCATGCAAGATACTAAGGAAGTTCTCTGCAAATGCTTATGAGATTGAATTGCCACCTAGCGTGGGAATATCACCAATTTTTAATGTTGCAGACTTGTATAAATATCAGGATACAACTACAGATGATGCAATACAGGATCAAGAGACTACAGAGGTTAATTGGGTAAAACAGCTGCCCACATCAAGGAATTTACAGCCAGAAATAATTCTAGACAAGCAGGTGCACAAGAAGACAAGGAGACGGGAATACTTCCAGTATCTAGTCAAATGGAAAGGACAACCAATCACTGAAGCTACTTGGGTCACAGAAGATGTTCTACAGAAACTGGGAAAATCTGTAGACCAGCTCATGGACAGGAGCCCATGAAGATTTTTGTCCTCAGGAGTCTGATGCAGGAGCATCTGATTCAGAGGAAAGATCTTCTGATTTATTCCATAAAAAATCAAAAAAATCTACAGGCAAGGAGTGGGATCCTTAGCCTGCTATTTTCCATGTTTTTTTAGTTAAATTTAGAAATAGAATATGCAATCTTTTCTAGATAGAATAAGGCATACTAGATTAGAATAAAGAAAAGCTAAGATTTTTATGTATTGTTACTTCCTATATGTAATTGCTTTTGTAATCAAGCATCTAGGGATAAGAAGGAAAAAGATGAAAAACTCAGCTGCTAAGTAGGAAAGTTTTTTTGTCCAGGTAAGAGTCTAGAATTAGAATTTTCTTTTATGCATGGAAAAAAAGGACAGTGTGTGTGTCTTGAATAGAGAAGGAGCGCGGACGTGAAAAGAGGATTGGTTGTTTAGCTGGGAAAGGGAATGAACCCGCGCTGTCCATAATTGATGGCTTGAATAAAACAATTTAGAAGGGTGTTTACAAAACCTGGCGATGTCAATTCTATGTGCATGCCTGTAAGTTATGATTTAAGTACTACGTATGCTGTCAATTTTCAATTGTATGCCTGAAGAATTTTAGATGGAAGGCTGTGGCGGGTCTTTTAAGAGACTGTGTAAAAATATTTATATTGTGGCTGCTTAACAACCGGTTCATTCACTGTCCAATCGATTTTCTTTACACCGTCCAAATGATTCAATTATGTTGCATTAAATTATCCGCAGTGGTTATCGAATTTACATATACCGTGGGTGTGATTGTTAAAGTTATATCATAAAAAGGTGGTGTTTGTTATTATTTCCGCGCGCTGCCTCCATAAAATTAAAGCGTTGTTCCTATAGATTTAATATAACACCGTTGATAACACGTCATAGCAGGTCATGAAAGTAAATGGAACTGTGCCTTGATGCAGCGTTATGAATTTGTATGAAAAAACCGTGAAGTAAAGCGTTGTTGATTCCTCTATGGTCATTGAAAGGCCATGCGCCACCGTTGCATGGAGTATTTTTATTACATTTATATATTTGTGTAATCAAAGAAGTCTGTGCTCAATTTCTATATGTAACTTGTTTAAATGAACAAACCAGTGAGCGGATAAGACAGATCAAAAAGGCGGAATTGGTACAATTTTGTGACCGTTCTTATAAGCATTATATATGTTGAAAAAGGAGAGAGTTCATGACTGAGGATCTCTAGAAATTGGAGAAGGAATAGATTGAAGACATAGAAGATATAGCAACCAGATTCAGAAGATTGTCATTGCAACCAGACAGTAGTCCATCAAGCCTCCTACTCATGTTAGATGTTATATGTGAGTATAAATGGAACTACTTGTATTAAGTTTTCTTGTGAAATAGACTTATATTGGTCTGTAAGATATTCAGTGAATAGAATTTGAGAATCATTCAGTTGAGGAAGGTACCTAGCATGTCTATATGAGACGGTATCTCTAGTATTGTGTTATAGCTCGGTAAATGTTTATGCTCACAGAATAATATTCTAAGTGTATCGTTAGTGGATTAGGTTAAGTACCATGCATGCCTTAACACTAGCATCTAATTAAGCTAACCTATTTAGTTATGCATGTCATAAGAATGTCATTTAATGAGGCTCTGTTTACTATTTTTACTTGTTGCTTAAAGAGTAACATATTTTGACTATGCCTATAGTATTATAATCATGATACATAGCCATGTTGGTTACAGTAAGCTCAAAGAAAAGTCTCATTAATGCTGGTGTGGAGTTTTCGCATGCATGTGGGGGGGTTGTCAACGAGTTTGGTTAACTTCCTGCTATGATTTCTCTCTCCCAAATTGTGATGTATGACGAAAGGTTGACCCAATGTACAAGTCCACATTCCACTTCTATGTCATTCAATTAATAAGAATATGAATCCCGTGGTATGAATAATAGTGTTTACATAATAATGAACTAAATGTAATGTGGAAAACTGTTGAATCTTACCATTAAAAAAATAAAAAATCTACGTGAAAGGAAACCTAGTGGCATTGAAGCTTGACGTAAGATTTATTGTTGTAATCTTCTGATACAAAACATAGAAATGATGCTATAAGGATCTAAAGTTGTTGTGTCGAATGTTGTGGCAGTGTTTTGAATAGAACTATTGTAAGGAAACAAAAGGTGGGATGAACCACATGCAAGAATATTTGGGGCTTAAATAAAATTAATTTAATTATAAAGTTTACTGAAGGTTTGGTTACAAAAGTATGCTTGACTTACAAAGTTAGTTAGTTCGATAATAGATTTTGAAATTGTGTGTGTGCACAAAAGGAATGAGCAAAGGGATAGAGTTAATTAGTGGTACGTTCTGATTCAAAATGAATGTGAGGTTAATGAATCAAACTCTGGGGAACACATAAAAATAAACATAGTGTAGATAAATTCCATAATAGGCAGGTGTATGATATGGTGGTATTTGTGGGTGATGGTGTGAACATCATCCACTATCATAGCATAAGAATTTGTACATGCACAATAGATAATAAGGTATAATTCTCATCATGCGAGTGGTTGTGCACAAATGGTAGTTGTGCATTGAGAGAAGACTCCTTTAATATGGTTATTCGTACTGTAATGGCATTTTAATGGATAAATTGTAATATATTGGGGGCTTATCACCATTATTTCCTCACCAAAAGCCATGTATTCGCTTTATAATATGTGAGTTAACATGCTAATAATTATTTTTATGGAGGATTCTCCTAAGTGAGGATTTTAATTTTTTTACCTATTATTGTTATAGGTCATCATAAAAAAAATAAGTTTGAGTAGTGAGGCTATACATATATGCATGACAGCAACTACAGGAAAACTTGGGCAAAATTGGTATTGTGAATGATGAAGAGAAATTAGAAAGTTTTTGCTTAAAACATCTAACACAACCCATAACATGTACCAGTTGAGGAACCATGTGGAAAACTATATTAGGTAAGAGATTTAAATAAGGATTGGTGAATAAAAAAAATCTCACCTGATACTTGAAAAGAGGATTATATAATGTAGGAAGCCCATGGTCGTACCTGGAATTAATTTATATATATATATATATATGTCTTCTCAGGGATAGTTTTACATGTTGTTACCATAGTCTGGTTAAGTAGTCATTAAAATAAACATGTTGAAGATAAACATTCTTAATATCCATGCATATTAATGAGTTAGATGAATTTAGGATGCAAGCACATGTGTGTGCAGTAATAAGACTTGTAACAATGTTGTATTATCAAATGGTATAGTATAGTTACGTAGTAATGAGTCATACGAATCTTCCATGTAAGCACTTCCTCATGAATTCCGGTATTGATAGTCTCTTACATGTTGAAAGAAAGAAAAGTCATTTCTCAACAATCATAAAGATGTTGGTTACCCCAATGCCTATTAAAGGGGAGTATGTTCTGTAGAAGGAAAGAGCGTGATTGACCTAATGATTATATTGGTAAGTAATGTGGAATTGTTTTTGTGTTGTGATAGATTGTATGTTTTGTTTCTTAGATGATGGGCATAGTTGTGTTGAGCAAGGATTGTTGGCTTGTGACTTGTAGAATCAATGTTATGCTGCTATCAATGCCTACAAATATGCATAGCATGTAAGAATTTGGTTCTTCCTCCATGAAGGGGATTTCAGTTCCTTATTGAATTTATATTTTGTTAGGAGACATTCTTATGTTTTTATCTGCTAATAGTAAATAGGAAAGGTATGCATGACTATGTTAAGAGTCAGGCTAGACAAGAAAAATTGAAGGTTATAGTAGAAGTAAATAGGAAAGGTATGCATGAATATGTTAAGAGTCAGGCTAGACAAGAAAAATTGAAGGTTATAGTAGAAGACTTTATAACTGTACAAATTGTGGTTCTGATTAATCCTTTGCTTAATGCATCCACTTACAATGTGATTTGTTCTTCAGTTAGAAGAAAGTATGATTAAGGGGAAACTTAAATTTAAGAAATTTTGAGGAGATATGCATCTTTTGATGAATATGCATAATGGACCCTATAAGTATCCTTGAGTACAAACCATAGTAATTGATGAAGTGGCACAAATGGTATAGACCACAGGGCCAGCTAAATGGTATCCAAGAATCTATTTAAAACATATTGATATCATATAAATAAAATACATAATTGGTATCAAGCAATTTCAAGAAGTCCTCTTATTGGATTGCATTGATAAGATGTATGGACAACATAAGGAAATGTTGCGTAATTGAAACAAAAAGTCATAAGTAGATAACTCATCTTTTGGTAAATGGTGATTTAATATTAAGGATGAGCTAAGATGTAAATACCCTGAGATCATAAACACTTACAACCACAAGAAGTGTAGGATTGAAATTAGTAACAACTTTCATGCATAACTACATTGAATTATACATGGCCAATAGGTTGTTGGGTCATAAAAAGGGAAAACGTAAAACATACAAAGTGAATTAATAGAATCACCCTTCTAGGTTGTTTTCTTTTTGCCTGTAATAGAATCTCTTATATTATATAAATTTATTTATAGATATAGATATCGAGCAGCTGTACATTCTCCCCCTTTTTTTGTTTATGAGTATTATCATTAGGACTATCATTCTTCCTAATTTTGGATATATGCAACTTTCATATAAATATTTATAAACATATATA
>APFE031293762.1:0-12813 GCA_000404065.3 Pinus taeda
TGTCTGAATATTGCTTAGCCCTGTTGAGCTATATTATGAATCCATCTATTCGGCTTGTACGGCTTACACTTTCTCTTCAATTAATTAGGTATATCTATCACTATATTATGACACATATTCTAATCCTTTCTCTCACATATTCTCTACTGATGAGAGCATCATGGAGATCATGATGTCAGATCACGAGCCATGGGACGAACATCACTAAATTCCATTGAGGATAATCTCAGTGATGTATACTTGCCTAATTTTATCGGACCTTCTACAAATTTCATCTCCATTCATGAGGTCAACTCTGAAAATAACCTTTCTAATATTGAAGAGATGATACCTCTTGATATTTTGATCAAACCAGGAATTCTCGAAGATTTATACATTGGAGCGTCTTTCTCTCAATCTAGGATCAAGATTTATAAAGCCTTTTTTCGTGAGTTTTGGGATGTCTTTGTTTGGACTTGTGAAGAAATGTCGAGCATCGACCCAAATATCATCATGCATGAAATTAAAATGTATCCTGATGCCAAACCTATCTAGTAGCGCCTCCATCTGGTCCATCCCAAGAAGGCTATCGGGATTACAGTTGATGTTGAAAATCTTGATCGGGTTGGTTTCATATATCTCGTTCCTTTAAGTAATTGGGTATTGAACATTGTCCCTGTCATGAAGAAATAAGGCATGATCCGATTATGCATCAATTACTAGGACGTGAATCGTTCTGGTCCAAACGACAACTATCCAACCTCGTTTATTGACCAGATTGTTGATGATTGCGTTGGTTGCGAGATGTATTCATCCATGGATGGATTCTCGGGCTATAATAAAATAAAAATTCTCCTGACGAACCAACCTAAGACGATATTTATTTGTGCTTGAGGTACTTTTTCTTATCGAAAGCTCCCATTTGGTTTGAAGAATGTTGGGGCCATGTTTCAGCATGCTATGGATTATTCTTTCCATGATATTAAACATATCATGCAACACAATTTGGAAAATCTCCCGCTCATTCTAAACATCGGGCCAATCACCTGAAGAATCTAAGGGTTATTTTCCTCCATTGTAGACATTATAACATTCAACGTAACCAGCAAATATGTGTGTTGTGTTGGTTCTAGTTGAATTCTAGTTGAATCCTCTGAAAGTGCAGGCAATCATTGACTTTCCTATACCTTCTTCTCTTATTCAGTTACAACGACTCCAAGGGAAAGTTAACTTCCTACAGAGGTTTGTTCTTAATTACGACAAGCTGACCAAAGGATTCACTCGCTTGTTGAAAAAAGGGATCCCCTTCCATTGGGATGAAGCGGCTTAGAAAGTGTTTGATGCCCTGAAAGATGTATTGGTTCAGGCATCTCTTTGGTACCCCCTTGACTATCTACGCGATTATTTCATGTATCTTGTTGCTACCATTTCTACTATAGAAATGGTATTGTTCCAAGAAGACAATAAAGGGATTGAACATCCCATTTAGTGTATGATTTGGAACCTTAACAATACCAAAATGAAATATACTCACGTAGGAAAGTTGGCTTTGGCGTTCGTTCAAGCTGTTCAAAGTTTTCGCCATTACATCCTGCTTTGGAAAGCTACAATCGTTTTGAATTGCACACCTATCACATATATATTGACACGTCAATTGTTGGGGTGCATGTACTCTAAGTAGATCATTATTCTCCAAGAGTTTGACTTGCAGTTCATCGAGTCCAAGTTGAAGAAATCCCTAGTTTTTGCTGAGCTAATGTGTGATCTCCCATCCCCTGATTCAGAATCTACATTTGAAGATTCCATCCCTGATGAGTCATTGTTTCTGATTTCGTCATCTGACTCATGGTATGGAGATTTCTTGGTTTATCTCTAGACCTAGAATTTCCGTCCCAATACCTCTCGCTCCAAGAAACGACATAATACCAATCCTGAAATTACATTATTATCAACCACGCCCTTTACCGTTGTGGTATTGATATGATTTTACGGAGGTGCCTCACCCTTGAGGAGGTAAAGAAATTCTTGAATGAATGCCACTTGGGGGCATGTGGCAGACATCTATCTAGTTACGATACTGTGCAAAAGATCTTACGCATTGGTTACTTTTGGCCTACTATCTTTCACGATTGTATTCTCACCATCTAGAAATTTCATTCATTCTAGATCTACAATTGTAAGATGTGTGCTCCACTTGCTCTGTTGCATTTCATTGTAGTCGTTGGTCACTTTGCAAAATGGGGTATCAACCTTATGACATGCAACCCTCACTCGGTTGGGGGGCATGGTTATATAATTGTCTTGTTGACTACTTTACTAAGAGGGTTGAGGCGATGCCTACATATAACAACACATTATTGCTAGGTTTGGTGTCCTGCAAGAAATATTTATGGATCACATAAAGCATTTCCAAAATCACATGATGATCGAACTAACTGCTAAGTTGGGGATTTCACATGAAAGTTCTACTCCCTACTATCCTCATAATATAAATAAAACCAAGAAATAATAAGATAGAAATAGATAGAAATGTTTCTTTATTAATCAAACCCTTAAGGTAGGGAAACACCATACATTCGCTCCTTAAGGAAGGAGAACACTCCATAAGCCATGTGCCTATCCATACAATAATCCTTAACCTCTCTCAACGGGGAGTCTCTAGCCTCTATATAGGCCTCATACATACAATACCCTGGGTCATTACCATGGTTCCCTCAATACCATCTATCTAATACCATGGGCTTATTACATTATTGCTAAGTATGTGTGGTCCCTTACATCATACGGGTTAACCACCTTATTTATTACTATGGCCCATCCCATTATGAAATTATTCCCTTGGGTACCTCCCTTTGTACCCCATATTATCCCCCCCTAGATATACTACATTCCACCCCCCTTAACATGTTTCGTCCTCGAAACATAAGAAGAACACAAGTAATAAGATCTACTCAAAAGAGTAGTCCATTGGTACCATGCACGTGCATCTAGCCATCCCACAGAAAGGTGAACCCTCAATCTAGCTGGTGCCTCACTTGCCTGAGATGGAAGTTGACCCCGGCGGATCTTCTGTGTTGATGTGTAGTAGGTGGATCAGTGCCCCTCTCTATTTTCATGCAGGGGTTGTTGTCCTTGTGGCTAATTCGTTGCCATCTAGTTGGTTTCTTTCTTGCGGGGCGATGTGGGTGGTGATATGTTGAAGTGTTAGCCAACGATGTATCTTTCTTTAATTCACCACCTAATGGAGGTTGATTGGTATCTGGTACATGTTGTGGTGCCAGCTGTTGTTTCTTATCTTCTAATATTACTTTAACCACTGAGTCCTCATCTGATGTATCAGTACCTGTAACATTTTCTGCTTCAGCCTCCTTGGATTCTCCCTACTTTTCTGGTACCTGGTTCGATGTTTGTGTTTGGTTGTCGACCATTAAAGGCTCATCATCTAATATATCAGTCCCTGGAACATCTTCTGCTCCAGCCTCCATGGACTCTACCTGTTTATTGATGGAAATATCCTGTAATGTAATTTTCTTCTTTTTATACTAGAGCTTCAGGAATTTCTTCCGCACATTAATATTGATAGTACCCACAGATTCCATCCAAGGGTATCCCAAAACAACATCCACATTAGCCATATCTAAAGCATAAAAATCAGAATGTAATACATACTTGTCCATAGAAATCTTCAAATCTTTATAAACTTGAATATCCTCATTATCAATCTGTGTGGTTTCAATGTGTTTTGCTAGAACTTGCAATTTTTTTGCCAAATTACCACTTATAAGATTTTGCTTGCAACTAGGATTTATAGACACAATGATCTTAACCTTCTGAATATATCCATGAACTTGTAATAATGAGATACCATCAGAAAATAGCCCCTTACGAGTCTCATTCACCTGTTTTCTAGCATGAGACCATTTTCCTAAAAGAATTTCTTCTATTTTTTCATGAGGAGGTTGCAACACTGAATTGTCAAATGAGTACCACCATTTAGCAGCCTCATCTTTTATATTGAATAGTAGGCAACTTGTCTAAAACTGTTTACGTCGAGACTTGTGATATTTAATAAATTCTTCAATAGTAGGACCCTTATCATTTCCTGTAAAAAAATTCCTTGCTAGAAGCCATGAAGAGGGCTTTTGAAAAATTTCACTTGGCAAAAATTTGAAATGGCCACAATTCAGTCAATATTGCTCAGAATCACTATTATAACCTATTTTCGGAAATGAAACAACCATTCTGAATCTTCCCATGTGGTAGAAATCTTGATCTAGGCACTAAAATTTCATATCTGTGCTGCAATTGTCCCGCCGTCACAAAAATTTCTCAAAAAAGCGTTGATTTTAAATCAGCGAGATCTACCTCATCCGGACTCTGATTCGACTGATTTTTTTTTGAAATTGGGTGTTTTTTGCAAAGAACTCAGATATGCAAATAGATTATACAAATGTTGCCACAGAACGTACATATCTAATCTACAAACTCACCTTGATTTTTAAATCAACGATATCTCCTTCATCGGGACTCCGATTTGGCCAATTTGTTTTTTCAAATTGGTTATTTTTTCACAAAAACCCCAAATCTACAATTAGATTCTATAGATGTTTCCACAAAACGTACAGATCTTCTTTGCAAACTTGCCGCCCCGAAAAATGTCTGCAACACAGCTGATTTTTAAATCAGTGATATCTCTCTCATCCAGGCTCCGATTCGGCTGATTTTTTTTTTCAAATTGGGTATTTTTTCACAAACAACCCAGATATAAAATTATATTCTATATATTTTGCACCAAAATGTACAGATCTGATCTACAAAGTCGCCGCCCCAAAAAATGTCTTACAAAAAAAAAAAATTCCGCTTTGCCCAAGAAAGTGCTCTGATACCACTTGTTATGGATCTGGTCTGAAAATATATGAAAATACAAATATACCTAGAAATAGATATAAATGCTTCTTTATTAATATCAAAATCCTTAAGGTAGGACAACACCATACATTCACTCCTTAAGGAAGGAGAACACTCCACAAGCCATATGCATGTTCATACAGTAATCCTTGACCTCTCTCAGTGAGGAGTCTCTAGCCTCTATATAGGCCTCATACATACAATACCATGGGTCATTACCATGGTTCCCTCAATACCATCTATCTAATACCATGGACTTATTACATTATTGCTAACTACTTGTGGTCCCTTACATGATATGTGTTAACCACCTTATTTATTACTATGGCCCATCCCATTATTACATTATTCCATTGGGTACCTCCCTCTGTACCCCATATTATCCCCCTAGGTATTATTCATTGTTGCATGTCATTGTAGTCATTGGTCCCTTTGCGAAATGGGTATCAACCTTATGACATGTAACCCTCACTCAGTTGGGGGGCATGGTTATATAATTGTCTTGTTGACTACTTTACTAAGAGGGTCGAGGAGATGCCTACATATAACAACACATTATTTCTAGGTTTGGCGTCCCACAAGAAATATTTATGGATCACATAAAGCATTTCCAGAATCATATGATGATCGAACTAACTGCTAAGTTGGAGATTTCACGTGAAAGTTCTACTCCCTACTATCCTCAGGCTAATGGAAAGGTTGAAGTTGTTAACAAAGTTCTTAAAACTATGCTTCAACATATGGTAGGGGTACAGAAATTGGACTGACACTTGCTTCTTTATGTTTCCTTTTGGGCATACCGAACCTCATTTAGGACTACTACTCGATTCACACCCTTCTAGTTGGTCTATGGTCTGGAAGCAATCCTCTAAACTAAATGTGAGATTCCATCGTTAAAAATAGTTGTCGGATTTATTCCTGCCGCTTCCATAGAGGAGGAAAATCTTTTACATCTGACTCATTTGGGTGAAACTCGATGCGATGCTGCTTTAGCCAACAAAGCTCATAAAATACGTGTCAAGGTGTAATATGACAAGAGTTTCAAGCGCCGTGTCTTCTTGTAAGGAGACCTGGTTCTCTTATATGACCAGAAGGCCAATAAATTAGGTCCAGGAAAGTTCTAACTCATGTGGTTGGGTCCATACATTGTCAAGTGATTCCTTGCAAAATGGACCTATGAGTTAGTAGACTTAGATGGAGTTCCACTTGCACAATCTTGGAATGGGTTATACCTCAAAAAATACTATGCTTAATCCCATGCATAGTAAACTATGTACATACTGTCTATAGGTGTGTTAAGCGTGTTTGCAGTGCGTTTTTCAAAGTTTCCCATGATTTATGTTGATTCCTTTTACGTTTGGTTTGCGGATGTCGACCTCTTTCGAACCATATATTGGTTATGCCGATGGTGCTAGTCGTAGTACTTGGAACCTATCTTTTGCAACATGGGCTATCTTTTCTCCAAATGGTGAGCTAGTGAGTATGCAAGGGATTTTCATTGGTCACTCTATTAATAACATCGTTGAGTATAGCACAGTAATGGAGCTACTATTTGATGCCATTTTAAATGGTATCTGTCATTTCATTGTCAGTCTTGACTCACAAATCGTATTACTTGATATGAACTTAAATAGGAATGCAACAAATTATAGATATAACCATAAATACAGATATGCAACATATCAAATAATATCTCTGCAGAGACAAGGTTTGTCTTGCAAAGGTTTGACCAGTTCAAGCCTTAACTCCTTATATCCTGAACTCGTTGGGGACATGCAAAGAAAAACAGAGAAAGAGCATATTTCTCGAATACCACTGATCCAAACTTAAACAAGAACACAAAAAATTACAGATATCACCATAAATACAGAGATGCAGCTGAAATAACACTTCATTTCACTAATATCAAATATTAAAATATGCTTACAAATAGAATGAAAATAAGACTAGCTCAGGCAATGGTAGCGTATCTATGAGAAGAGATGTGGTAGCTACATGCCTCTGAACCATGTTACAATGAGGCTTTAAGGCCTATTTATTATTGAAAAATAATGGATAAACCCTAAACATCCAAAAACCTAACCCTAAGAGATGAAGCGTCGAAACTATGGGCCCCGTTTAGGTAAATTGGTACATCAACTTCCCGGGGTTGTAACTTTGGGATATGATCTTTGTTTGATGCACACAATATCTTGTTAGAAAGATATATGCAAGGACTACAACTTTTGAGTGGAAAAAAGCGATTATAACCCCTTTTTTTCCCAAAAAAATGTAGTTTAGGGCCACAAAATAACTTTGAAAGTTCAGGACCTGAAGAAATGCCAAAAATAGTAAATTGTGCTACAATTAAAGAAAATGAAAAAATAAAAGAGACAGTTGTGGGGATCCAAGTGGAATAGGTGGGTGGCCACCAACATCCACCTAGATCAGTACTACAACTTGCTAATATCTATTCGGTGAGAAATCTCACCATCCTTCGCATGGTTTTGAGAGTGCGTCTACTAGAAAGACATTTTGATTTCATACAATATGAACATATTTCTAAAAATCTAAACACATTAGCAGATTCCCAAGCTAATTACATTATATATATGTGTGTGTGTGTGTGTGTGTGTGTGTGTGTGTGTGTGTGTATGTGTGTGTGTGTGTGTATATATATATATATATATATATATAGTTTGGTTTTACAAAAATTTGTGCCCAGAGACACATATGGCTACACTACCCATATAAAAAACTACACGCAAAGATATAAGTAGGAAAATCAATGGTGCTCATGATAGAATGACAATGCATGAGCTATCTTGGACAATAATATACTAATACGACTAGGCACTCCAATAATGTATCACTAAAGTCACATCAGAATATGATCGACCATGGTATCATCAAGCCCATGTGTCAACCACTTGATGTGGCGCTCTACTTCTGATAATATCTCAGCTACCTCAAGTTCTCGTAGCGCATCACGTCCTACTGCAATGACCTGTAATAGTTCCACTGCCTCCTCCTATGGTTGCCTCTCTGCTCAATGGAGATATAAAGCAACCACTAGTTGAACTGGTCTAATATATGCATGAAAACATCAATAGTTTAGTCTCAAGAAACATCAAAAAACACACAAAAAAATTGTAAAACTTTAAAAAACTTAAATGGTCGAAATACTTTACCTAAAGCATCCCATTGCTCACCCTCAAGTAGCGCAAGCTCAGGATCATCACAGAAATCCATCCCTGACAAGGATACTCATTAATCATGATGAACTGTTTATGCAACCACCCAAAGAAGGCTGGTGAGAAGTTGATCTTCGACGGACTTGCATGTCAATCCATACGATTGGTCCAGAACTTTAACTTCAAGGATGTGATTAGAATTGCATATAACAGAGCTTATTAACCATGAAACTTAAACCACATGAAAAGAATCAGAAAAACATAAGAAAACATGAGACCAAGGCACAATGATTTGATTACAGAGTTCAACCAATGTGGGTTATGTCTCTTGGCCTCGCCGCTTGTCATGGTTGCCTTTTGTAAATCATTTGTTGCGAATAAATTGTAAAAGTAATGATGTGTGTTCCATTAATTACTAAAGCAATGACGATGTTTTGGCCTGTTGTGAGTAGCTGGAGTATTTGTTTCTATTATAATGTAAACTTGACCAAAAGAGTGTGTATAAACTCTTGGCAAGTATGGGGTTGTTTAAGTCATGTGTGGTTTTTTATGTGATTGCAAAAAAAAAATGTACCAGATTTGCATGCAATATAGGTGTTGGTAGTGTGGCTTGACAAATACATAGGCAGTATCTTGGATGTGTTCATGCTTTTGGCAGCTCAAAATCTCTTTAAATGGGGAGGAATGATCCAAGAGGATCCAAAGTACAAGTGGCCTTGAAAATAGCTCAAGAATCAAAGTTTTCATATGGAAGAGAAACTAGAACCAGATCGTAGTGCTCGTCATCTTGATTCCAACAGTATGAACGACACTCAAATCTGAGTTTGTATGGATGAGATAGGGCTGGTCAAATTTTTGGTCAAAGTAGACAAGTGGCAGGCATAAGGAGGCTACAATTTGATCAGGACCGACACACAAAATTCAGCTTTCGAGGACAGGGGAAATTGTAGGATAGTCAATTTGTCCTATATCCCTTATTTTCTGATCGGTAAATTTTAACTAATAAACTTTATATATATCAAATAAAAATAAAATATAAAAAAGGGGGGTGGGCTATCACCCCTGCACTATGGTTATGTATTATATAGTGGTCAATGCCAGAAGGGTTGGGTTGGGGCCGCATGGAGAAGACCCCGCCCACCAAACTATATACAACATATATATTATTGCGACGACAAGATATAACAATAGACCAACATTTATATATTATACAAACAACACCACCATATTTAGCACATATCAAAACTATATGCCAAGGTGGGGGATCGGTTGGGTTTGAACCCCCAACCTCCCCGTCTCAAACACAATGCCTAATCACTTCGCCAATGATGGCAGCTTTGTAAAGTCTGCCATCCAACCTCCTTATAAACTCTGCTTTTCTCATTTGATGGGGAGGATATTGGCGGACGGAGGAGCGGAACAATGGAGGTGGATTGGAGCAGGTGGAACCTTGATCTAAGTAGAGGGTGGAAATCCAAGGGAATATTAGGGTGCTGAAAAGATTCCTTGGGGTGTTGAAGGTAACTTTATTAGAATTGGGAAAATTTATAGTCGATTTTGCACATTTTCGTGCCAAGAATCTAGTGGTGACATCTATTTCTTCATCTGAGCTCTCCATTTTCATGCCATCATCCAGATTGGAGGTATAAGGGTCATTTTGTAAATTTCCTTGTACTTGATTTCTTAGATTCCACTTAATGAAATAAGACCTCCCCACTATTGAGTAGGGCCCAGATACGTAGTCCACATTGGGTGAACTCCATAATCAAATTGTTGTGTCTTGATCTCGTGTTTGATTATGTTTTTCTGCTTCTTTTCATGTGTTTTAAGTTTCATGGTTAATAAGATCTGTTATATGAAATATTAAATGCACCCTTGAAGTTAAAGATATGGATCAATGATCTATCCACCTCCTCATCCGTGGGGCCCCCAAATCGATAGGTTTGAGTATGATCTGTTGAGGCTGAAGTAGTTGCACCTATTCTAGAGAAAAAGAGGCTAATATCGAACCATAGTTGAAGTTCTTTAACTTCCCCTCTCTTACTTTAGTCAGTTGTTATTCCATATTAACCAAAAACTCCTCACTCTAGTTAAAAACTATTAGCTCTAAACACTCCACCCTGTACTGCATGTATGATCTACTTGCTACGTGAAGTGTTGAGCTACTTTCCAATCTCATGAAAATGAACAATATCATTCTCAAAAGTAATTTGGTTACATCTTTTATGTTGACCTTTCCATCCCTAGTTGGCTGGGCTCGAGGTCTACAATAGGTAATGATATAATCTTTCACCGTCTCCCCACCACTTCTCCCACCTAGAAGAGAGATGGGGGCACCCCTTTTGGATAAACCAATCAGAAAGTAGATATCATCTACCTTTATCTTGAGCAAATGTTCCCCAAACCTGAATGCTTGTGCCTGGACATCCCATGGACAAACAAGATATCTCAATAATTCCATTTGTTGCCTCATACTAGGAAGCTAGAGGAATTTTAGAAATCCACAGTCTTTCAGTGCTTGGATGGTAGCAAGATCATTTGTTGCATGTAAATCATGTTCCTCATGTTCTCTTTCTCTCCAAAATAATTCCATTTGTGCTAATGAACATCTGAAACATCAACTAGAGATTCATTAATCTCCTTTTCATGCAAAAAACCTGACAAAAATTGAGGGAAAATTGATAAAAAAAAAACTTAGCATTTTATGCCCAATGCACCCCAGTAGTGCATGACAAGGTGTTTCACCTCTCCCAACAGTGTTCGTACGCCTAGATGCAACGCATATTTTGACTCTTGGGAGGTGCATTGGTCCTAGGGCATATTCTTAGAACCCCAGGGCCCTCAAAACCTCAAACATTTTGTATGAAATCACAAAAATGGACCATGAAAAGAAAGAGAAGGGTTTTAGCTCCTACTTGGAAGCGACAGTACTCAGAATGGTCCACTAGATTGGCCACAATCAACTGCATAATATCGAGGGAAAAAAGAGCTCAGAATTCTCACTATTAAAGGTTAATGTGAAATGGTGAAAATAAATAGCCGTTATTTAGATGGTTATTTCTCACATTATATTATTCCCTTCAACTTGAGAGTACCCCTTGGCCACAAATTTGGCCTTGTACTTCTCTATGCTTCCATTTGTTTCCTGCTTTAACTTGAAGATCCATCGCAAGCCCATGACTGATTTATCTCCTGGTCTTGGGACCACTTCCCAAACACTGTCCTTTACAATGGGTTCGCACTCCACCATTGCATAAACCCATACAGGTTTCTCTACTACTTCCTTAAAAGAGGATGGTTCAGTGTCTACAAGCTCAATCATTAGAGCCATGTAGCTAGTGAAAATGATCAAGTGACCTTCTCTGCTTGCCCAAATTTGAAGGAGCACCCACATTCTCCCTCGCATCCTGCACAAGTCTCTCAGCTTCCCTGGTCCTTTTCCTGCCTTCTCTAGATGGTTTTGCTTGAGTGGTGGTCTCCACTCATTGCTCCTGAATTTGTGGCCACTCCACAACTTCTCGTGACCTAGATATGCTTCATTTTTACTATGAAATAGATATGTTTAATCCTTCTTGTGATGTTTTGAGCAGGTCGATATTTGTTAACATGTTTTTAGCATGCTTTAAATAGGTTATTTTGACCAAGGAGTATACTTTTGTCTCATTTTCGGGCTCTGTAAACCTACAAAAAGTAACCCCTTAGAGTTGTCTTTCATCTCTTTTCAAACTCCCAAAATATGAAAAGATTACTGAGCACTTGTCTTTTCAAACTCGTAAAAGTAAATGAAAAGACGTCTACTCAGTATAAGTTTAATCTTTTTCTAGACTAAGATAGACTACTTACGAAAAAGGAAAACCTTAGTCGAACATGGCGAAGAGGTTCTCTTGAGTATTGTTTTCTACCTTTTCAGACTTGAGGGACCATTTACAAAAAGGGACATCTAGATTTTTCTTTTTCACCTCTTTTTCAAAATCTCTAAACATGAAAAAGATGTCGAGTTTTACCTTTGCTCGACTCGTTAAAGCATAAAAAATGATGGATTTGTCGAACATGACAATCCTGAACCACTCCTTCTTACGGTTCCAAAGGATGAACTTACAGATCAAGCATATGTTATCCCCCTCATGCTTGTTAAAAAATAAAGAGGTAATGACCAATATGGTTGGCGAAATTGGGAAAATAGGGTATTGCATTTGCTAATGATAGTGAGTCGCTATTGAACATGACACTCTTCCACTTCATCTCTATCGTTGTTGGGTTGGGTTATCTGTTTGTCTTTCAGTTTATCATACCCTACTGTGTCAGTCTCCCTACTGTGTCATGAAATCAAATCCATCATGCTCATGCTCTCTGAAATGGCCAAAAAACCCTCTTTGCCTAAGTTTATTGGATCATCGCGACTGTTATTGAAATAACCGCGCTGACTGGTGGATGATAGTGCAATTGGTGCGCTGCCAGCGCAGAAGCACACGGGTTTCCCGCACTGATCGAATTTCATAGCCAGCACATCCTCTACTTGTACTAAGTCGCGCTGACCATACCTCTTCTGTTATTGAGATGCGATGTCAGCGCGCCAGTCCAGTTATGCACCCGCGCTGATCATGTTTGGGTGAGTTTTTTCTAACAGCCAGCCTTCCAGATGACTCCAGACCTGGTTGTTGGCTTTGTAAAGGTCGCCCTCCCTTCTATGGCATGTCTGTTCGTCATATGAGCCACCTTTCTTGGAGATAAGCTTATCCTTCCACCATCCATG
>APFE031293779.1:0-24934 GCA_000404065.3 Pinus taeda
TATGGTTTATTGTGTTTTATGCTTCTTATGCTATTTTGAATTACATGTTATGCAAATGCCTTTCCAATACATAATTGGCTAATGCATCAGTTAACGTATTAAATCGTCTTGGAATATGTTGATATGTGATGAAATCAAAATCCCTTTCTAACAACTTAACACGTAGATATGACCTTAAACTCCAATGGTCTCTGACGAAATATCGCCTAGTGAGCTAGTGGACGACAAGCTGAGAGTCCAAGTTCACAACCAATGTTTGAATACTGAGATTAATCACCTCGGCCAGTAACTCAATCACAGCACTATACTCAACAACATTATTCATGGTACAACCTAGACAAACCCCTTGAAGGTCTACTAGCTCACCATGAGGATCGTAGATCACCCATGCCGCAGAGGACAAGTTGCGTGTACTACAGGAGGCACCATCAGCGAAACCAACGTAAGGCGAACTAGACATCTGTCCAAGAAGCAGAAGGACACAATAAGTGACAATCACGCCGACACACCAAGACAAAAACATGAAAACACGCACACACAACACACTTGCTAAAGCACACGTATGTACAAAAAATAGAGTGCCTGGAATTCATGCATAATATTTTTTCAAGTAAAGCCCATTCTGGGGCTTGTCCAGGGGATTCCCTTCATAATCAATTAGCTCGTAGGCCCCTTTTTGCAAAAATATCTTTACAATGTAAGGCCCGTGCCACATGGGCTCGAATTTCCCTGCCCCCAACTTATCATTGGCTTGATCGTAGAGCAGGATTAAATCTCCCTCAACGAAAGAACGAGGATGAATAGTGTGATCGAAGTGAGTTTTCACTCACTTGTTCTGTGCTTCAATAGCCAAAGAGGCTAGTTGACGAGTCTCATCTAGCTGCTCCAGCTAAAGAAGGCGTTCCTCTACCGGAGTAGTGTCAGGGAGTAATTCGATGGCTAATTTTAACGAAGGGATCTCACACTCAATGGTAAGGGTAGCCTCCAGTCCATAAACCAATTGGAAAGGAGTGAAACCTGTGGCATCCTTCAGAGAGGTTCGGTAGGCCCACAAGGCAGAGAACAACATCAAGTGCGAGTTGGACTTATGCATGCCAATGGTTCGTTGAAGCATCGTAACTAGAACCTTGTTGATGGCTTCTACTTGACCATTGGCCTGAGGATATTATGGAGTCGAACTATCATGACGTAGGCCCAACTGGGTTGTAAGCCCAGTCATCATATGATTACAGAAATGCTTGCTATGATCAGTGACGATGGCTTGAGCGACTCCGAACCGTGAGATAACATGATTAAATAAAAACAGTGTCGCAGTGTGACCGTCTTTAGACAATGTGGGCATCGCCTCGGCCCATTTCGTAAAGTAATCAACAACAACGATGATATACCCATGCCCCCCAGCTGAGCGAGGGTTACAGGTCATATAATCAATGCCCCATTTTGCAAAAGGGCCAACAGTAACAACGGGGTGCAGTGGAGCAGGAGGCGCACGCATCTTCTGTTGGTAGATTTGGCACTCATGACAAGAGCGGACGGTAAGAATACAATCCTTAAATATGGAGGGTCAAAAGTAACCAGCGCGGAGGATTTTTTGTGCAGTAGCATATCCGGACATGTGACCACCACAGGAGCCAGAGTGGTAGTCATTTAAAACTTTCTCAGCTTCCTCAAGATTTAAGCATTGGCGGAGGATAGAAGACGGTACAGGGTGTCCCCAACAATGCGATATGGTTGGGATTGATGGCAAATCCATCGTCGAACATCCTTAGATGTCTTAGGAAAACAGGACATCTGCAAATAGACAATGATATCCCCGTACCAGGGATCGAGGGTGCTGATTAAGAAGAGGGTTTCGTCCGGAATATGATCCTCTAACCGAGAGGGTGTAGTAAGAGATGGCAAAGAGCACAACAATTCAACGAAGACAAGGGATTTCATGGACTTGGCAGTAGTGAATTCCAAGTCGAACTCTTGGAGGATAACAATCCACTTCAAGTACTTGCCCCCCAGCAGCTGACGTGACAAGATGTACGCCATTGGGTTGCAATCAGAGATCACTGTCGTAGTGCACAACAAGATATAATGGCAAAAGCATTGGATGGCACAAACGGTGACCAATGCCAACTTCTCGTCATGAGAATATCGAGATTCCATATCTAATAAATTGCGGCTGGGATAATAAATGACGTGTTCAGTGCCATCATCATCATCTTGAACGAGAACCATGCCAATAGTGGTAGCGGCAGCGACCAGATACAAAGTGTAATCACGATGTTAATTAGGAGGACACAACAAAGGAGCGGAAACAAGGAGATCCTTGAGATGCTCGAAGGACTCTTGAGTGGCAGCATCCCAGCAAAATGGGGTGTCTCGCTTTAATAACCACATAAAACCTTTGGCCACCTCGACATAGTTCGGAATGAAGCGTTGTAAAAAATTTGCTTTACCCTGCAAGCTCTGCAATTGCTGCAAAGAAGCAGGGGGAGGAAGATTCAGAATGGCCTCGACTTTAAGGGGATCTAGACAGATGCCCTCTCGGGAGACGATGAACCCGAGAAGTCTTCTAGACTCTACGTAAAAGACACACTTATGCGGGTTGAGCTGGATACGGTAGTGTCGACAGTGGAGAAAGATTTCACGGAGATGAGCAGGATGGTCTTGACACTTAGCTGAATGAGCTGGGAGATCATCTAGGTAAGGTTTCATGATATGTCGAATATCATGGAATGCATAAGACATCGCGTGTTGGAAGGTAGCACCGACATTCTTCAGACCGAAAGGGAGCTTTTTATAATCGAAAGTTCCCCATGGACAGATAAAGGCGGTTTTGTGTTGATCGGCTGGTGCAATATTAATCTGGTTATAACCAGAGAAACCGTCCATAAACGAGTATATCTCACTTTCCGGCACACTCATCAATGAGCTGATCAATGAAGGGTGCCAGGTAGTTATCCTTGGAACAGGCTCGATTAATATCATGGTAATCAACACAGACCCTGATGGCAACCTGCTTTTTATCCACAGGGAGGATATTGGAAACCTAATCTGTAAGTGGGATGGGGTAGATAAAGCAAGCCTTGAGAAGCTTTTCGACTTCTTCTTTAATGGCCGTAGCCTTTCGAGGGTGCACGGGGCATAAATGTTGTCGAACAGGCTTCACTCCCGGATACGTGGGTATCTCATGCACCATAATTCTTGGGTTGATTCCGGGCATTTCTTCATAATACCAAGAAAATACTTCATGAAACTCGCGAAAAAGACCAATATAAAGCTGAATTTCCTCAGGAGTACAAGTTACTCCAATATAGATATGCTCGACAATCCCTAGTTTAACAGAGATGTCGATTGGTTGGGTTTGCGTGATGTTTCCCTGGTTCCCTTTAGAGGACACTTGATATACTTGGATGGGTGTCTGAAGGGGTTGTGCGGGGAGACAACGAGTAAGCCGCTTGAGACAGGCAAGCATTTCCCGATGGGTAGGGAGGAATGAGGAACGATGGTGAAGATTGGACCAAGGGGGTTCCTCGAGAGACATAGTATCGATAATGGCTTCATTAGAAGGAAATGTTTCCTTTAAAGGATCTGAAGAAGCATAGTCTCCAAGCCAAGGGGAATGAGCATACGAGTCAAGAGCTCTACTCAAAGAAGCAGATTCAAGAGAAGGAGCCAATACAGAAACAATCTCGATGTAGTTGAGCTCGGCGGGACTCAACGGCATCTCATCACCCCATGATTCTATCTGGTCAATGGGGGTGTTGAAGCCCCGAAAATCGGGTCGACAACAAGGGGGATACCCACCCGGTCTGGACCTTGGTTGGCAGCTCCTTATCCGTTTGGTATATCGGGTCCGACTGGGAATAATGGGACCAGTTTCCCGATCTTGGGTGTGTGTGTGTGTGTAGAGTTGATTAATGTTGATCTAAGAGTAATTTTAAAACTAATCTAACTCAGATTCTTTAACCTTACTCTATGCTATTGTATCTAATGAGAAACAACAAATCAAATCTATTCTAACCCAGGATTGTATATCTTCCATTATGCGATCTAAAAGGATTTCGAATAATAACTGGTAATAAAGATCATTCAGCTATCATAAGAAAAGAAACCATTTGAGATAAACCATTTTGCATAAGAAGTTAGGCAAAGTAGTTGTGAACAACATATCGCATAATAAGCCATTCATATATCACACATAAACAATATGACTCCACTGTACAAAAGTGCCAAATGATAACCCATATATTCATGTAGTAACATATAAACAATTGAAACTGTAAATCACTTAAAGAGTATAAGCAGACATTGCCAAGAGATAAAAGTACCATTTATGACTAGTTCTACCCATAAGCTTCAAGCAAAAACCAATCTATCTCTACTTGATCTAAAATCTACCAAGAGTACAGAAGTGCAACATCAGTAGTAGACATCAAAAAATGCAAGTAAAAATAAATCTCGATCCATCCATTCATCAAAACCTCCTCTGAGGGTGCAGAAGTGCATGTTCTGAGGATAAATTTTTGACAAATCTCCGGACCCTTCTCTAAATGCATGAGAAGGGTTAAAATACCACTCCATAAATCTAATAATAGAGTTTTTACAAAATTGTAGGATACGGTTCTCAAACGACCGTCCTTTTTCTAATCTAAACAAAAAGAAATAGCAAACTACTAAAAATAAGCTACTTCTGAATTTGATCTTTGAAACTGCAAGTGTTCAGCATGGATTTGAGAAGAGTCGGTTGGCCGACTTCTGCACCGAGTTGGGCTGCGAAAACGGAATCTATGAGAGTTGGCACTACTTTCTCTGCTGAGTTTGTGATGCATTTCACAGTCATCCATTGACTGTGTGGCTTGACTAAGTATGCCCAATAGCACTCCCAATTCAGTCTGTTCAAAGCCTGGATCACTTTTCCCTTTTCCCGTGCCTTCTCTCTCCATTCTGCCTCTATTTGTGACTTGCTTGGTAGGTATCCCAGGGTAGTTTCTATGATTAAGTTGGCTCTGTGTAAATTTTCATTTACACAGTCTATAAGAACATTTTCCTGTGTTGTTGCTGCCTCTGCCGCCTGTTCTGCCTGCTTGATTTGATCGTCCCACTTGCTGAAGAGCAATTCTTTATGGCTTTCGTTTATTCTGGGTGCATTTGCTCTCTTCCCTTCCTCTCCATCCTGCCAAGCTATATACTCTGTCACTCGTCTGTCAACTTGGTCATAGTCACTTCGCAGGTTTGTCACTTGATTGGTGAGTTTGTCGCTCAGCTCGCAATAGTGACTCCATTGCGATATTTTTCATCCCAACTCTTCCTGTTGCTGCATAAGTTGCTCATTTAAGCTAGTAGACTCTGAAACGAATTCGGAAAGCTTGGGCTCGTCCTTGTGTATTTCTTGTAAAGCTTGCAACTGCTTTCCTTTTTTGTCCAGGTTTTTCTAATAATTTATCTGAATTTGTCGAAATCTTCTTGTAGTTTCTCGAGTTGCTTGGACGCTTCATTGCTGGCATTGGCCTGTTGTAGCTGTTGATGTAGTAGTTGTATCTGGTTTTCTTGCTCCCTCAATAGTTGTTGAACTTCCGACGTTTTGTTGATAGTCGCAGAAGCATATGCTCCTACAATTTGAGACAACTTCATGAGATTTTCCGTCGGATTGCTGTTAGGGTATTTCCATAAGACGTCTAAATGTTCGGCGTCATGTGATAGCGTATTGTCCATATTTCTCTTCTTTCTTTGTCTCCTCACCACTGCTTTATGTTGGGGACTATAGAACATGTCCAGTGGGAGAATTTCCTCTACACTAAGTAGGAGCTCAGAAGACGGAGCGATATGACTGTGTTCTGCTTCTGAGACACTACCGACCATGGTTGAAACCATTTCCTGTGTTACCTGTGCATCACTCATAGGCATTCTTGGAACTTGCCCTTCAAGGCTGATTAGCTCGTTGAATTTTTCCCACTCTTTATCGAGCTCTGTCGTGACGAGTGACGATGTAGTGACGGGAGGAGGGACATTTCCTGGTGGGGAAGCGGTAACTTACAGTTGCGACATGGCGCTTGACTGAGCAGTATCCTTGGTTGCTTCTTCGACTTTCCTTTGGTCGCTTGCAGACTTTTTAGAAGGTTCGGGTGTTCCTTGGACAGCATCAGATTTGGATTTGGAAGTACTGGAGTTTCCGCTGAGGCTGACACTTGGAGTAGGCTCTCTGGCGAGCGGTTGCAGTTTTTCTAGAGGAACACTGGATAGCCTTCTTTCTCTGTATAACAAAATATTTCGAGGTCATCTGGAGATAACCTCGACTTAGCTTCTCGCAAAACTTCCTGGAATGAACTTTTATTTTGAAACAAGTCATCAAATAAATCTTTCTTTCCGGCGAACACTTTTATTCTGACACTTATAGTAAAATCATGGGCAACATTATTTAGGTCAAAAGGTCGAGCGGGGAATTTAAATAATTGTAGGGATGTCACATTCCCTACTTCGGCAAAAGCATGTCCTACATCAAATAATGAGAAGGTCCCACAAGCTATAGGAAACTGAGGCCATATGGCCTTCTTCTTGTCTTTTATCTCTTTGGTTAGGCCGCCTTCTGAGCAAGTCTGATAGGCAATTTACCTAGCCAAAAGCTTGTTAGGGACATACAGAGGTAGGACATGTGGAGGTACAGTGCTCCCAAAGACTCTGATATAAGTGAACCATTCTTCCTCGAACCATCTTGCGACGGGGATGATATCTATTTGTGCTTCGGGTGAGCACCTCGGGGGTTCTTCACCATACATCATCCTATATAGGGGTAAAATGAGCCCGTGGCAAATCTGATAGAAGTGAGGGGCAAACTGTGAATCCCACAATACTTTGTGGTAAACATGAATAGGTGACGGGTCCTGGGTAGTCCATTTCCAACCCATAGTTGGAAATTTAGATACATAGCAAATAGAATCCATAATGTAAGCAGACAGATAAAACAGAGGATAGACCCTTTGTGACAAGGATCTCTTAGAATGGTAATTCATGAAACCAGTGAACAAATTATCAGAAAATATTTTGGCCCAATCCACGAGATCGACATTTGTGGCAGTGTCTATGAGTGGCAGCCAATCAGACGAAAATTTATTTATGTCTGGCATCCCAAATAGTCTACACAGCATGGCCATAGCAAAACAATATGGAGAGGTGAGAGAACCAGTGTTATACATACCATTTTTATCCTTTTTAAGCGGCTCCTCTCTTCTGGTCGATTCTTTAGTGGTTTCTGCCAGGTTTGGGTTCTCTGCTGCAAATTTCTTGACAAATTGCGTGTTGTAGATCGTCTGAGGCTCTGGAAGATGATACATAAGCTTTAAGTCTTGCACGGAGAATGATCCTATGAGCCCATGCCCTGGAGCCTTGAATTGTTTGCCTTGTAACTTTTCATTGTCAAGTATCCATTTGATCATATCTGTATACGGCAATATCTTGGGTCTAGCTGCTATTCGATGAAGAAATGAACAAGCCAGCTCTTCTAAGGATGCCTTGGAAGAGTTTGGCGATCCCGCGGTGCTATTGACCTTCATTACTTTGGGATTTTCCTCCTCTAGCAGCCTATACATGCCTTCCCAGGTTGAAATTCCTGCGTCTCTGTTGCATGCAGTGTCTGTGTACAAGGGCGCCATCTCCTTTGCCTTTTCCTTCGCTTCAGAGCCTTGGGCTTTATTCTTTCCTATTTGTTCCTGCGTTCGGCTTTTTGAATCTTCTTATTTCCTAGTTCTTGCAGATTACAAGCAAGGCGGAAATGACTGATTGAGAAAGGTGATGGGAGAGTTTTAAATGCAACCGATATACTAAATATGCTACCTTATGTAAAACAATCCTTTAGTAAAGCATGCGTCTTCATTTCATTAAATAACTGACAACTAACCCACTTACTATCATTAAAAGCGCATGATTTGGAGTCAGATTATGGTAAGTGGTCTATCTTTGAATGGCGTGCCCGAAGGATTTGTGATTAAATGATTCATGATTCGCTTTATGCTCTATCGAAGATCGTGCCATCGCAAGGCGCGCTTATCGCAAATCGCCAAATTGTAGAATGCGTCATTGCAGCGATCACAATATCGCAGGTCGCAACATCGTGGGTCACATGAGTTTCATGTTTGTTAAGTATTTCCATTTCATTTCTGCGATGTGCGATCTTGCGATTGGCGTTATCGCAGATCGGCAGATTTTTAGGTTTTACCTTATGGACATTACTTACTGCGACGTGACGTTAGGCTTAACATTGGGGGGCCTTGCGCATTAATGCAATTTCTTAAATACCTTTACCTTATCGTAGGCTTCGGTTAGAATCTTCGAAAGACCGTTTTAAGCCTGCGATGGTATCTTTATTTTGAAAAGGGAAAATTTGATTTTTCTCAAAATTAAACTAGGGGTCCCCTATTCATTTAATATTTTGGGTAGATAGTTAAATGAAAAAGGGGGGGTGTTGCTGGCCACAACAGAGGGGAAGGACCCAAGGATCAGAAAAAACCAAAATCATATTGACAGAAGCGAGGTTCGGAGGTGGGAGTGAAAAGACACCCATGAGGGCGGGATCTTTAAAGAGCCCAACTCGCACACTCTCTAATGGAATGGAGGTATGCTCCACAAAAGGCACATTGCCTTCAAAAGAGGAAGTGAAGAAAGAGAGCTGGTCTACTGTGACAATTTTCCCTTGATGAAGGAAATGAATGACACAAAATAGAGATGAAGCCACGGCACACATGGCATATGTCCAGCTCCATCCCAAGAGGAGGTTTTAAGTAAGATTAGCATCAATGACTTCAACTTCCACTTCAAGAGTCTTCCCTTCCAAAGTAATAGGCAAGCGTTGGAGGATACCATAAGGGTGAGACTCTCTCCCGTCAAAGGCTTCCAAGGTTGTACGAGACTGACTCAAAGTCGGAGAACCAATAACCTTCAACAAGCAACAGACATAATGCAAGTTGAAGCGTCTTCATCAATAACCGTACGATGAATCATTTTAGAATTGATGATGACCTGGATAAGGAAGGAAATCTGGTGAGGCAGTCTCAGTACATGGCTCTCGAGATCAAAAGTAATCAAATCCGAGTCATCCAGGTTGATGCCACCGATGGTCGATAGCAAGTACTTCCTCTGGGGGGGGAGCTCTGGAGAAATTCTAGAGCGGACATAGTTGATGGAGCCTGAGCTAAGTCCTCAATGATGCTATAGTGTTGGGAAGCATGAGCATTAGGGTTGTAAGAAGATCTCTGAAGTACACCTTTAGGAGGTGGTCGAATAGGTGCCTCAGTGCTAGGTCTCTCAATATGGAGTGGACCAGAACTGGATGGAGGAGCGCTTGAGGGAACCTCAGGCTCTTTCCCGGCAGGTGCCGGATATTCTTTTTCTCGAGTACTAATGTGAACAGGAATCATTCCAGCCATGAACACTTGAGAACCAAAGAGAGAAGAAGATGAGGATGGGTCAGCCACCATTTGTGTTTTCTGTGAGGGGAAAGGTTCTTTCAGCATCGTAGGAGTCCTAGGAGCACCTTTCAACAAGCGACTAACTTCGGACCACCTTGGGTAGTCTTTGGTATAGTGATCATCGTCACAGATAAGATAAGGATACTTGGGTTTACGTTTGGCTCCTTCCTCGAGTGGAGGTTTAGGGGAGTCCTGCTTGGGTTGATTAGATTTATTTTCCCTTTTCCCTTCTTTTTTCCTTTTGAGGCTTTATCCATCGTGGTGGACTAGATGGCATTAACCTTGGAAGTATTTTCAGAATTAGACACAGCCTGAGAAGTATTTTCATTCAAAGCATTCGACTTTTGCTTCCCAGGGTTTGTGGAAGATTTCATAGAAGACAGATTTACAGATCCAATAACACCGTCAACAGATGGCTTTGGCAGAGCTTTGGATGTTCTAGGTCTCGGGGCATCAGGAAAATAATCATATAGGGTACTAGACTGGGAATAGACCAAGTCGAGGTACTGAGCATGCGTGATAGCCTACTCTTCAGTTACACATGCCCCCATAGCAATGTCTCATGCAATTGCAGGGACAAAGGAGGTTGTAAACCAATCGGTCAGGAGCTGGTCAGGAATCCAGAACTTAATCAAACAACGACGTCATCTCCATTCATGTATATGATCGGATATGTGCATGGACGTGTCCTATTTAAGAGATGTGAGGAGATGTGTTCCTGTCTCATACTGAATTGGCAACTGAAAATGAGTTAAAAATGTCATTGCCAACGAGCTAAAATCTTGAAAGGATCCACGAGTTAGCTCAATATACCACTTAGCAGCAGAGCCGGTGAGAGTCCTTTGAAAAAGGCGGAGCCGGATTGAATCGTCAAGCCATGAATTTGATGAACACCAAAGGTGATAAGTCATAACGTGGGCTTGGGGGTCTTCTCCAGCTTTTCCATTGAATTTGGGACAATCACCAGGAATCTTGGTTGGAACTGGTGGCCAGAATGGATTATGAAGGATAGGATCATTAGTCAATTTGGACACATCCGGCAGTTCCAATGTTGCTAAGAAGGGTAACTGAGGATTGAAGGACATCTGTGGTCGCAGATAAGGGGTAGCACCAAGGTTCCAACTAGTTGTTGGTTGCCCCCATTGATTTTGTCTGGACGGACCTGGCCCATAGGGGTTCTGTCCATAGGGATTTTGTCCATAGGGGTTATATCCATAACTGGATGACTGACCTTGGAGTTGCCCCCCAACACCCCATTGATTACCAACTTGACCTGCAGGAGCAACATACTGTTGCTGGTAATTCTAGTAAGGAGTCACCTGCATTTGTTGATAATTTTGGTATGGGGCAAACTGAGCTTGCCCCTAGAATTGCTGGAAACCGTAAGGTTGTTGGGCTCCATATTGAGCCTGGGGACCAAGCTGTGCTTGATAAGAAGGTTGAGACTGAAACCCAACATGCATCTGAAGACCAGCTTCGGTTTGGGGTCCAGCCTGGGGCTGGAAACCGGGTGGAGCTTGAGAAGCAACAACCATTTGCATGCCTAGTTGAGTAGGCCTAGAAAGATGTCCTTGAGAGGATTAGGGTTGGTCCACCTGGTCGAAAGGTTGCCCTGGTTGAGTTTGGGATTGACCCACTTACCCAGAAGGTTGAGCTTGCTGTGTGTTGGATTGTCCTTGTACAACTAAGGGTTGTCCTGACAGACCAGATGGCTGAGCGGTTGGATGGTTGGTTGCCCTTGAGGTTGACTAACTTGTCCAGATGGTTGACTAGACTGGACAGTGGGTTGGCCTTGCTGTACGTAAGGCTAACCACCCTACCTAGAAGGGTACCCCTGCTGGATCCCAAGTTGTCCTTGTTGCAAATAAGATTGTCCTGGATTCCCAGAGGGTTGACCGGAAGGGTATCCCTGCTGGACCCCAGGTTGTCCTCGTTGCATATAAGGTTGTCTTGGATTTCTAGAGGGTTTCCTAAGATAAGTGAAAGATGGACCACCATAGGCTAAAGGTTGTCCCTAAAAGGGTTGTCCTTGCAGGCCTCCAGGTTGCCCTAGATAAGATTGCTCGTAATACTGCTACCCATAAGAAGGCTGCGTGTAAGACGACTGACCTTGATAAGGAGGTACTTGATCCGAAAGGGGTGCTTGGCCACCACCGTAACGAGTGGTACCCCAAACAACATTTAACAGGACTGAGACCTCAATCGCAGGCTGAGATGGCAAGGATCCAATATAAATATGATGCCCTACGGGGTCATAGTAATGAACTGGACCTTGCGCACCTGGATTCTGGACGGCTTGCAAATACTGATTGTATGCCTCCCCTGCTGGAATGGAACCAGAAGAAGGTGGGGCACTAAGTGTAGGATCGACAACTCTGGATGTAGGAACCAACTGGCCACTATTTACCAAACTATGGGATGGACCAGCAATAGTGGTTACAATCAAGGATGCCGTAACGGCACTAACAACAAGTCCTGAAGAAGCCACACAAATAGTTGGAATAGTTGGGACTGAAGTGACAACTGTATTTTGAATTTGAGGAATAAAAGATCCCGATGTGGGAATGATGTTGTGATCCCACATGGTACCTGAGGAGGAGTTCTTAGAACCCATAACATCCCTCAAAGCTCTATAGCGTAAGGGAAATGTGACACCGAGAGGGGTGAAACTGAAGGGTGGGGTTATGATCGAAATAGGAGTTTCGACACTCGTCACAATGGGTGTTTCACTCGCAATGGGAGATGTATCATCCATATCAAAGGAAGACATTGGGACCGAAACACAAGTAAGAGTAAAAGGAGTATCCTCTTCGTAAGGCTCCCAAACAAGGTTCCAATGTAGATCGTCAAAATCGTCTTCTGCAGCGCGTGAGTTCAGCGGTTGGACACTCGGAATAACAGGGAGAGTACCACTACCAACTGGTGTCTCAGGAGCAGCAGAAGAAGGAGACCCTTGGTCACTAGGGACGAGAGATGGGATCGATGATTCCGCCAAGATGATTCGATTCAAAAAATCCTAGGCAAACTAACGAGAAAAGACCCTACTCAAACTAACGCAAACAAGATCTAACAGGGTAAATTTGAACATGGCCGAATAAATTTTAAAACACAAGGACATAACTTGACCTTTTCATCTTTAAAGAATTGAGAAAAGGACAAAAATATGACTCTAGTCGCCTTTGAATGTTTAGTGAGCCCGAAGTGACAAATGCTCAGATGAGCCTTTTCTTTTACGGAGTCTGAAACGGATCAAAACTGACTATTCTGGAGAACTAGGGAAAAGGTTTACCAAACAATCTATAAAACTGCATATACACCTTGGTAATCGTAATAAAACCAAGGACTTTCCGTACGGCAGTCAATCTTCCCGAATGTTGTGTTCGGTGCGTTACGGGTCGTAAGGCAGTAGACACAGCTTCCTAGGGATAAAAGATGATAACCTAGTTGGGTCTCCCCATATACTCAATGGTACGTGGGAGCTCAAGTCCGTACTAGACCACTATTGAGTCACAAAAGGAGGAATCACCCAACCTTTAGTGGAAACAAAAGTGACTAGGTTTAACAACGCCGGAGCACGTCTCTAGCCTAGACCTCTAAAAAGTGTGCGTTATGTTCCAATGCATTATTAGATTCATTCAGTTCATTTTAAAGTTGATATTGTATTATGTTTCAGTTTTCAAGCCTTACCATATGTAATGTCTCAAAATTTCCTAAATGCAAACTATATGCCAAAATATGTCATTTCATTCGATGAATGCTAGCTACGAGAGAGTTTGAGAGCTTTCACACAAGAGAAATGATCACAAAACAACGAAGAATATCTCTAATGTAGCTAATGGAAATTAACAAACTTTTCTTCAAGGTCACTAATCACTAATAACAATGAAAATCTCTAATTCTCATTAACTAATGCAAAGCAAAAGAGATTTTTCATTTTATGTTGATGGCAAAATACACTAAACAAACTTTGAGAAAAGATAACAAACAAATTCCACTCAATACAAGCACATTCAGATCCCTAAATCACAAAGCAATCCTTCAAAGAACGAGGAAAGTCCCAAAGACACCAATGAGCAGTGTAATCTAGGCCCAAAAGGAAACAAAGCGGAGTTCAAGTGAAAAAAAGACAATTCACTCAAATAATGCAATAAAACGATAAACAACCACCAAACAAGTGCAAGGGAGAAATCAAAGATTCGATTGGACCAATAGAAGACCAAAAACACCTGAGGAAGGCTCGACACGCAAAGCCACTAAATGCCCTAGGGATAGAAATGTGAAATCGATAGAAAAAGGCAAACACCCTAAGGGTAAAGATCCAAGCCAGTCAAACAAGACTCCAACACACTCAAGTAGTCGAAAAAAGGTACCCAGAACAAAAACCAAGCTCAGGAGGCTCACAACCAAGCAAACTTCAAAAGTTCCCAGGCCTGGCATGACTGTCAAGTTGCTACTAGCGCCTTTTGAGGATTGGCGAGGGTTGTCAATGAGAAACTAGCGCCAATTGGCGCGACTGTAACACTATAAAAGCACGCCAATCAAGTTTTCTATGAAAAAATAAAAAACAAGCAAGCCAAAGCTAGGCCAACAATAACCAGGTACACCAAGGGACGAGAAACAGCATAAGAACTCAACCCAGAAGGCTAACCAAGCAGGAAAAAAACCAAGAAACAAGACAAGTTCCAAGTTGTTTAGTTCGTAAACCAAACCGGAGATTGACTGAAGTGGCATTGATCTACTTCGCTAATGCAGAGCAATATTGTTTCAAAGGCCATCTGGCCATACTTAAGGCTCCGTCTAAAGTTTACAAATCAAACAACAAGTTGACTCCCCAGCGGAGTCACCAAATTGTTGTGGAGGTAAATCCCCTCTACGGACAGAGGCGATCCCTACTAGCCCAAATTGGGTCTAGCAACAATCATACAACGCTACCACACAAGTTCCTAATTGCAAATTAAAGACCAATGATGAGGGCCTACCTGGATTCCAATGCTAGTGTTTGTAGAAGAGTTGACACTCTCGTTCCTTTGCTCCGGCCAGTCATGATCCCCATGATCTCCTTGAATGGACACTTGCACATGCAAAGAACGACACAAACACAAGCATAAAATCCAATAGATGCAACTATATATCAGTTAGAAAGGATATAACTCATCATCATTACAAAAAACAATAAGAGTGGAACCATAATAATAGTCATTCATTAATGATAAACAAAGAAGAATACAACCATAGTTCTGATGTCAAATCCTCCTTTGGCTGGGTGATCAGCAGCACATGTCTTGCAAAGCTTGTTGGGAATGGGAACAAGCCTCTCTCTCCTTGGTTATTGGACAAGGATCTCCTTACTTAGATTTAGCCTTATGGGAATGAAGAAGGCTCTTGCAGCATGAAGTACTTGGTAACTTGACAATTCTCAATCTCTGCAACTAGCTTGCCCAAGGAAAATGGACAAGCTTTTATAGATAGAGGAGGGGAAGTTGGGATCATCCAAAATATCCATGGGATTGGCTTTATCGCTAAAGAAGCTTCCATGAGAGGTGGAAAACCACTTCCCCTCTATGGAGATTTGAAGCCAAACCTCCCAACTCAAGATAGATTCAGTCCAGGAGTTGGTTAGGATGAATCTTCCGCTGTTGGCTTGTTAAAAAACACTACCCATTTTGGCTAGCACGAGTGCGGCTCTATACAGAGCACCAACTGGCACACCCTCTTTGGAGGATTTCCCCCATTGGCGCGAGTGATGCACTGTGAAACCACACCAATGGAAAAAGGGTTGTTTTTATGGGTTTTTAGTAGGAGATGTCTTCAGGGCAGATGAAGTTCATGCTCCAGGGAATGTAATGCAAGTGTTTGCAGGTCATGTCACTTCTCGTAGGTCTCGGAATGAGTCCTCTAAGATGCGGGAGAAGGGGTAACAGGGACGGTGACAAATTGCTATGTAACAATTACTTTGAAGATTGCATGCCTCAATGGCAAGTTTCTCACTTCTGGCGACAACTTTACATCAATGGCCTTCGATCGAAAGATTTTGTGTGGTGTTCAACATCAGATCCTACATTCACACCACGTGAATTGTACTGTAGTACCTTGAGGGTCATTATCATTATCGGTGATTCCTCTCACGCTTGTTAACAGCTTACATCATTAGCTGGTAATTAGGCAATGTCTTTTCGTGTTCGACTTTAGAACATCTTTTCACATGGATCAACTTATACATCAGGTGAAGATTGAATGAGTTTGAAGACCACAAATCTAGTTTCATCCATCTGGGCTTTGATATATTCAGGAAAATAAAGACATCAAGTGTACACCATAGTTGCACAGATGATCATCCAAGCTAAGGGATGATGGATCTACAAGCATCACCAGTCTACAACACAGACGGTTTTCTATCCTATGTACATGAAAATGAATTTATAAAGCTGAAAATGGGAATGCCCACCTCAGCTAGATCATGAAAATAATATGAAGATAATTTGTTGTATTTTTTTTTATACAGGTCACCTTCCAGTTCAAAAAACCTCGGATCCTCATGATAAAGCATTAACCCGACATCAGAAGATTTACGACCTCATGTTTTAGGGGACAACTGTTATAGACATGTTTGGGCACTACAACCCCAATCACATATATCGATAAACCAAGGGCTCTTAAACCCCTAAAAGTGTTGTTTGAAACCCTAAAGGATCATGGTCAACTGATTACATCATTTCCCAGAAGTTCCACCTGAAAAACCACACAGAACTGGCCAAAACTGGACCATACAGACTGCTCTATGCTAAGGGTGTGATGCATACTGGCTATTACACTGGCCAAGTGCGATGCATATTGAAAGAGCCTTCTGTGGGGTGCGATGAGTGAGAGTAGACAAATGGTAGAGACAGTTTGCTAAGTGGAAACCTAGAGAATCTTCTAGAAACTTCTCATATAACACTTGCCTCTCTGAATTCACCCAGGGATGAGTAAGAGATCATGAAATCTCCAAGTGGAACCAAGAACTATCACTGAAATGACACTAATCAAAAACCTAGAAGCTGACTCACCCCTCTGCAAATATCTATAAATGGATCCCTCGGCTAAGAGATTTGGAGGCTAGAATTTTTTAATTTGTAAGGAAGTGTTGTTGGTTTCTGTTTGAGAAGAAACATTGTATTGTTGGTTGATCTTGCTTTTCATGAGGTGAAGAGGGCTTTCATGCTGAGAGGATGATGCTGGATCAGATAGCTAGGTTGTAATCTCTCTTCTACTTCTACTATCAATAAAGTTCTTTGAGTTTTCCTCCATATAATTGTGTACTTGTAAATCTTGTTATTTGTGGATGCAATTGTATGGTTAATGTATTGTGTGGTTGCTTTGCCTCTACAGATATTCTCTAAAGCGGGACAAGTAGGAGAAGAGTGGCAAGCTCTATCAAGGGAGAGAGGAAACAAGAAAGGAGCCAAGTGATAGATATAGGTTGGTGCTCTCTACTTCTCTCTTATCTATCATACATAAAGGAAATCTTGAAGCACTTTGAATTTTTTGTTTCTAAGATAGCTACCCATCTTAGTGGGACTAGCAAATAAAAAAGACACTAGTTTTCCTGAAAACAAGGTGTCATAATATAACTAGAGCCTACATAACAATAATAATGTAAGGACACAACAATAACAATATTGGGCTTCTATGGGGCACAAAAATAACAATATGGGGACTACATGGGCACAACAATAATAATAGGGGGATACACTAACAATAAAAATAAAGGGGATACACTAGTATTATAGAGACCTAACATGACCCTCTCCTTCAAAAAAAAAAAATTCCTCAACACTTGAGTAGTTCTGGATGTTTTTGTATAAAATTCTCATTCTCCCATGTGGAATCTTCAGCAGGTAAGTTCTTCCACTTAATGAGATACTGTAAAATTGATCGATTTCGTAGTTGTCAGGTTCTTTTTTCTGTGACTGCTTCAGGATACAATAAGATTTTTCCTTCCATGTCAAGTTCTGAAAATACTATTTGAATTGGGAGCTTGTCACCAATAACCTTTATTAAGCATGAAACATGGTAAACCAGGTGTACTTGGGAAGATGTAGGAATCTCTAATTTGTATGTCATAGTACCAATATTTTGCAACATCTTGTAAGGACCATAGTAGCTGGGTGATAATTTATTATTCTTCTTAGCTTGTTTGGGGTACATTTCTTTGTATGGTTGTAGCCATAAAACTACCTAGTTGCCTACATCAAAACTTCTTTCACTATGATGTTGGTCGACATGTTGTTTCATTTGATTCTATGTCAAAGTGAGGTTATCCTTTATGAGTTGAAGAACTTGTTGTTGATGCTCGATGTGATTTTCCACTACTTGAGTATCATAATTTTCTCTTAAATATGATGTGATGGATTATGGATGATGTCCATAAAGTGCCATAAATGGGGTCATTTTTTCTGCAGTATGGAAGGAAGTGATATACCACAATTTAGTGAGAGATAACCACTTGACCCATTGTGTTTGTGTATCATATACAAATCAATGAAGATATCCTTCCAAACATTTGTTCACTATTTCAGTTTTCCCATCAAATTGAGGATGATAAGATGAGTTATGAGCTAATTGAGTACCAAGAAAAGAAAATAATTTCATCCAAAATTTTATAGTGAAAATGGGATCTTTTTCACTTATAATAATCTTTGGATTTCCATGTATCTTTTGAATTTCTTCTATAAATTAAATAGAAATTGTATTGGCTTTAAAAGGATGTGATAACGCACAAAAGTGTGCATACTTGGTAAGTCTATCAAATACCACCATGATGATGCCCTTTCCTTCATACTTGGGTAAACTTGTGATAAACTCCATTGAGACCTCCTCCCAACATTGACTTGGAAAGCTAAATGTTGTAAAATACCTAGGGTCTTAATTGTCTCAACTTTATTTTGTTGGAAAACCAACCTTTCTACCACAAACTTTTGAATATCATAGTCAAGGTCATCCCAAAAAAATTCCTTCTTGGCCATATGGTAAGCTTTTAAAAATCTTGAGTGCCCTCCTAAGGGTTGAAAATAATCTTTTGTTTGAGTTGAGAATTCATGTAGAGATATAACTTATCTTTGTACCATAATGAATCATTTTTCCAAATAAATGTATCAGATGTACTTGGATCTTACTACAACTTTGAATGAGTGTCCACACCTCATCATCATTCTTTTATTCATCCCTTGCTTCATTTATCCAATCATTTTGGATAATATAAATGGCACAAATCAATGCTTCCACATCCTCATGCTTTCTTGAGAGTGCATCTGCAACAACATTTTTCTTCCCTTTTTTATAGATAATTTCAAAGTCATAATCCAACATCTTGGTGACCTATTTTTGTTGCTTTTCTGAATATAATATTTATTCCAAAAAGTATTTAAGTCCACCATGATTTGTTTTTACCTTGAAGTTTCTTCCCATTAGGTAAGGCCTTCATTTATTTAGTGCATGTAGTATTGCCAACATTTCCTTCGCATAAATAGGCTTGTGTAAATACTTTCCCTTGATTGGACGACCTTCAAAATCAATGGGTCTTCCTTCTTGAATTAAAATAGCACCAATTCCATTTCTTGAGGCATCACATTCCATAATAAAGGTTTTTGTGAAATATGGTGTAGCTAAGATGGATGCTTGGTACATTTCTTCTTTAAGATATTCAAAGGCTTTAGTTGCTTTTGGATTCCAATGAAATGCATCTTTCTTTAGTAATGTTGTTAGAGGCGCTGTTATTCTCCCATAATTCTTAACAAATTGGTGATAATACCCTATCAACCTGAGAAATATTCAAATATGCTTTAGGGTTGTGGGGATTTTCCATTCCTTAACAACTTTAATTTTGTTAGGGTCAACCTTAACACCCTCATTAGATACAATATGACCCAAATATTCCACCCCTGTACTCCAAAGAAACATTTGGAGTTTTTTGCATATAATTGTTTATCCTCCAATAGTTTGAGCACCCTGCCAACATGTTGAACATGATCCTTCCAAGACTTGTTGTAGAATAGTATATCATCAAAAAATAATAACACAAAATTTCTAAGGAAGGATTTGAAAATGGAATTCATCAAACCTTGAAATGTGGAAGGTGAATTAGTAAGGCCAAAAGGCATGACCAAAACTTCATAATGACCTTCATGAGTTTTGAATGTTTTTTTATGAATGTCTTTAGTCTTCATTCTAATTTGATGATATCCTAAATGAAGATCCAATTTGGTGAAGTAAATTTCTCCATTTTATTAATTCGACATTTCATCAATGATAGGAATGGGGAATTAATTGTTGGCATTATGATACATATGTTGTACTTGATGGCAACCCACTCATCTCAGATGATAAATTATAGTGCAACAAAGTTATTTTTTGGTTCACGGACTTTCACGCAGACAAAAGTTCATGCACTTTCATGCAGAAAAAGTTCCTTTCATGAAGAGAAAATTTCACGCACTTTCATGCAGAGAAAATTTCATGCACTTTCATGCAGAGAAAAATTCCTTTCATGAAGAGAACATGCAGAGAAAAGTTCCTTTCATGCAGAGAAAAGCACACGCACATGTGAAATCGTATGGTTGGTTCATGGTATTAGTCTGACAGTTTTTGATCCTATGGTTTTGGTCTGTGGTATTGCATACAAAAGTGTTGATCCCAAGTATTGGGTCCATGGTATTAAATTGTTATGGATTTTGGTCTGTGGTATTGTGAAAGGTCTAAGGCTATAAAAGAGAAAGGAGATCATTTGGCAAGGCATCTTTAGAATTATTGAATATCTGATAAAGTGCTAGATCTGGAATACTGTGATTGGGTTATGGTGCAGATCTGGATCTGAATGAAGAAAGAACCTGAGCGCAAGGAGAAGGATAAGTTCTATTGATGGGTCAAAATCTTAAGGCTGGAATAGTGGTATCTCTATATGATTTTGATCTGTGATATGTGGCACACGCTTGATCTATAAATCTGATAATCTGGGTTAACTAATATCTGAATGTTTGAAAGAATGAATTTATAGATCTGTACGTAGGTTTCTGGAATAGTGAAGTAGCATACATCTCTTGATTTATGTTCTAGCTTCTTCTGTTTATTGCTACAGTGTTCTGGGTTCAGAAGTGGGGTGTGATTACTGTTATTATGATATGGGTACAGTCGTCAGAGAAGTGTTTATTTTGATTCAATTTTGATTGGTGAAAAGGTGATTGGTTGATGCAGAAATTCTTGATGTTTGATTGATGTTATTTGTGGATCCATTCTGAAAATTTTATGAAACATGGTCCCTGGAAGGAAGAGAAGGTTGTAGTCTTCTGCAAGTAGTAGCCTTGCGTTACTATTATCTCAACTAGTACAAGAACTAAGGGGGTTGTAGCTCCCTTCCAGGGAGAAGCTGGAAAATGAGAGAGGGTTGTAGCTCTCTGCAGGTAGCAACCTGCGTACTGGTAAAGGATTGCACCAGTACAGAATCATTGTTAAAAGGAAGTTTCTAATTGAAAAGATAGAGACATATTGCAGCAGATGGTTTTCACCCACATTGGGTTTCCACCTTATATCTTGTGTTCTTGTGTGTGATTGTCTTCTGCTCTATTTTTCTATTCCTGGTTATTGTTTATATGATCCTAATGCACAGATTAATGTTCAACATCTGTAGAATATTTTAAAGTATAATTATGTATGGTATACGTGGGTTTCCTTATCTGTAGTTGCATATATACACAGTTTTCTCTAACTGAAGTAGCGTATATGTTCTGGGTTTGAAAAAGAAAATAATTGACTGGATAATACTAATTCACCCCCCTCTCAGTATTATTTCCAACATTAATCTTTAATAGTGAGCTTGAGCTCCTTATAATCTAGACACATAATGCCATGATCCATCCTTCTTATGCACCAATACTACTGGAGTAGAGAAAGAACTTTGACTGTGTTGAATTATACCATCCTCTAGCATTTCTACAACCATACATTCAATTTCACTCTTTTGGACATAGGGATATCTGTAAGGCCTAATGTTTGGAGGGACACTTCCTGGAATCAAGTGAATAGCGTGATCATAATCATGAATAGTTGGGAGACCTTTGGGAGTCTCAAACACCTTGGAATGATTGTCCAAGACTTTTTAGAGATCTAGAGAAATAGATGATTTCGATGTTTGAACCTCTAGTGAGAATAATTGTGTAATTACACCTCATTGTTATTTCTTCAAAATATTTTTCATGCCATTAAAGCTTATTATATTCCTTGGTTTCCCTGCAATACCCCTTAATTCAATTTCCTTTGCTTCCCAAAAAAAATCAAGAAAATTTCTTGAAAATTAAAAGCTATTATCCCCAAATATTGTAACCATTAGACTCCTAGTACAACATTAGCACCACCCATTGTCATGGAAAGAATTGGACTACTCCATACATATTCCCCCATTGTTGGCTTGATATTATGGAACTTTCTAGATAAATTTATAGTTCCTCCATTTACATCCATCACTTAACACTTTGGTGTTGGATATAGAAAGAAATTTAATTCCTTGGCTATCTTACAATGAACAAAATTATGGGTACTACCCAAATCAATCAACATTATTACCTTTTTCTTCTTGATATATCCTTCTATCTTGAGAGTTTGAGGATTGGTAATTCTCATCAATGCATTACAAGATATGGTTAGATTCATTTCTTCTTTCTCTAGGGTTATTTCCTAGTGTATATCCTCTTCTTTTCATGTTTCTTGTTCCTTTTATTCCTCCTCCTCATAATCTATGTAAAATCATTTCTTCTCATCATACTTATGACCTTCAGTGTATTTTCTATCACAACTATAACAAATCCCTTTTTCTCTTATTGTCTTTGATTGTTTTGGTTTCAACCTTGTAGGTTGTGGAATGCCAGGAGAAACAACACCTCAACTTTTCTTTCCACCCTAAATGCCTTCTCCAGTGAATTAGGTTCCCAAAGGAGAACCTCATGTTGGATTTTATCCTTTAAATTCTCTATGAATATTTCAAGCATATCCTCTTTTGGAATATAAGTTACCTAGATATTCAATTTTTGGAAGTCATCAATGTGCTCTTCCATTAAACCCTTTTGTTTAAGACTTATAAATTGGCTAAAGAAGGTGTTTCTTGAGCCCGAAATTGATACAAAAGAAAAAAAAAATTGTTATGCCACTTTTTATGCAATTCAAATTTAATGCTTCAAGTGAAATTTATGATTATTTTCCCTAGGTCGTTTGTTTGAGACTGGATTCTGGAGCATATAGAAAGCACACCATACCTCAGGAAATATAGTAAGCCAAGCTCTAAAATTTCTACACAAATTTTACCCATATTTAAGCTCCACATGGTCAAAATTTCATCTTTTGAAGCTTTGTATAAAAACTTCATAGCGAAAATTCCAAGATTACCTGTTTGGAGCAACGAAACCCTAGAATTTAATGCTCTAAAACCAAATGTTATGCAACCAAATCACAAAATAGAAGAAAAGGTAGATCAACGACTTTAAAATTGTCCTCTTTGCGGGGGTAACCTCCTTTACATCACATAAATTAAAAATTATTGGATGATACAAATGACAAGACCTCTTTGGTATATATAGGAGTCTAAGGGGTCATAATATAATTAGAGCCTACAAAACAATAATAATGTAAGGACACATTAACAAAAATAGTGGACTTCTATGTGGCACAAAAATAATAATATGAGGACTACATTGGAACAACAATAATAATAGTGGGATATACTAACAATAATAATAAAGGGGCTACACTAGTATTATAGTGACCTAACACATTTGACCAAGCACCTCACCTTGTGGACACACATCATAATTGTGACAAAGAAGGATGGAACTTGGTGGATGCACATCATTAAGCAATATTATGCTCAATAACAAGTACCCCCTACCTAGGATTGATGATATGTGATGAGGCTCATCAATAGGTATATTATATGGGTCACAATGCCATCCTCTAACTTATTAAATTATCTTTTTCTCACATTTATCTACAAATTTTGCTATATTATGCTTAGTGTGAGGAGTAAAGATGTGTTATAATGTCATGTGGCCTAATGTGTGTTAAATGCATGAACTGGAGCACTTTTGAGAAGATTTGAGTGTAGGATCTCGGAGTAGGCAAGAAAGAGATATTCTAGGGGATGGTCCACCTCTTTAATTCCTCAAATTAGTCAAAGATCCCCCACTCTATCTCATCAATTCAATGTTATTGGTAGAAAATCGGGCCAATTTCATTGGCAATTGAGCCAATGCAAGTCAAGGAAGAGTTAGATTCACCTATTCTTGAGTTAGGGAGACAAATATCCCTATTTTCTAGGGAGTTGTTCGTACCCCATTTTTGTATAAATAAACCAGCTAAGAGACTCATTAGGATTCAAAGTTTTATTGTAGCCAAGAGGCCATTAATCTTAAGCATGTTTGATTTTTATTGTTATGATGTATTTTCTACATTTTGAATGATAATGAGAAATTATGTTTCGATCCAGTGCTGATTTGACTAAAAGGGTTGAAGCTCTTGGGTTAGGGCCCAACCCTAGTAGCAGAAGTTTCTCTTTTGTATCTATATTCTTAGGCTGGAATGTTGATTAGTTGTTGTAGTTTATTCATGTCTCTTTTAGCTTAAAAGATTGATTAATTTGTTGGTTTATTCATGCTTCCATTATCTTAGAGGATAAATTAGTTGTTACACTGAAATAGAGTAGAATACATCAAAAAGATTGTGATGGTGACCCCTATCTCATCTCCCTCATGGGATCATGATTAGAGGACCCCACTCTCACAGCCCAAAAATAGAGTTTGATTTCTTGTCAATTGCATCAATAAAGTTGTAGCAATAGTTAGATAGTTGTTTATGATTTCTTGGAAAGAGTTACACTTATTATTTTTCTTCTTCTAATTGTTGTAGCTTAGAAGATATTTTAGACCATCAATCAAGTTCTTAGCAACAGTTAGATTAGTTTTTTTTCAAATTCAATTCATCTTTTCCATATTGACATAAAACAATTGCAAACGAAAAAGTAATCAGTGCAGGTTCTATGGAAATATTATTGATCTATAGGCAATGATCCTTTCCACTAGCTCCATTTAGGTCCTCTCCCCCAATCTGTTGATGCATGTCAACTTGTGTTCCAAAAATCTATTTCCAAGTCACTGTGAGCAAGCCATCTCAGTCAAACCCAACCTTCTTGAAGTACTAGGCTTGGCCAAGGGTGAATATCACCTTCCCCACATTGTCCCTGTCATGCGAAAAGAGTTAATTTTGCGGACAAAACCAACCTCCCTAGAAGCTTAAGGCTTTCTAGTGACAAACAAGACAATTAAGAACAATCCTTCTCTAAATATGCATTTACCATATAAGAAATCAAGTGGTTTAGATCCTACCTGTAGTCCAACGCTATTGTAGTAGTCCAGCCTCGTCGATCCGGATGAGCTCCTCCTTCTCTCCGAAACCTGCATTCACTA